>OY855904.1:10495995-10568495 GCA_963693305.1 Meandrina meandrites
TTAAAAAAATTTCTACGAAGCGGTTTCAGAGCCACCTTAAATTTTTAAAAATTTAAGGTGGCTCTGAAACTGCTTTGTAGAAATTTTTTTAACTTTGCAGAAAGTTGTATCTTAACATGCTAATCAATGTTCAATAATAAAAATTGGGGGTCATCGAGCTCGTTTTTGAGTTATAAGCACTTAAAGCTAAAATTAAGGGTGTTTTTAACAGGTTATAGTGTTGCTATGGAAACCAGTGAGGTCAAGAAAGTAACCAAAACGTACTCGGCAATCATTGGGCATTTATTTGATACCATTATTGTAGCATCAACTGATAAAAATTTGTTGTACTATCCAGTCAAAGTGTAAGAGATGGAAAGTGCTGGAAACCATTACCAGCCACCTTAAGTTTTGAAACACTACACTTTTTTGAAAACCACCGCCCCCCCTGGGACGTAATTAACGATCGGTCCCTTAACAACTTACTCGAATTTTGAGAATTAGCATGATAAATAATTTTCCACAACATGAACAGAGGATCGGCCAACATTTAATTCGTTTAACGCAAAAGAAACTTGCCATAATTCTTGGATGGCTTGAAATTTAGACCAATACGGTCACCAATGCGACTAACATTTCATAAAAATTCTGCTTTCGTCACCAAAATGGCGACTACATTTCTGTGTGTTGACGATGAATAACGGGCATTTTCTCAGACATTGTGCCCTTCCAGAAAGTTATATCGAAAGATCTTTGCTTCTAAGACATCCAAAATAAGAAAAGAAGTCAATCCATCTTCTTTCTTTGCTGTAAACGATTCTATCACATCGAAAAACTCGCAGAAAGCTGACCGTGTTTGAAATCGCCCTATAATGCTTTGCGAGCCCTTGAGCACGTCATGTATGCCTATGGGTCGTGTCTGTTGTTGATTCCTTCGATAGTGGCCACAAAATCTTATATATTGTGTTTGTTTTAAACCTAGTGATAAGATTGTTTTGTTTTTCCTTTTCAATATATTATGTATTCAGTCCTTTTTTAGATTAAATTCCTAGAAATGATTTTAAACACTTTTGAATGTTCAAGGTACTATTTCATTTTGCAATCTGGCGACTAAAAATTGTGTTTGGTGACTATTTTGTCTGCAAGATAATTAGAACCGTCGAATAAAAAGCTAGAAAATAGAGCATGTATGGTTCTGTCAAAAATGACCTTATTCTTGCCCCAGAATGCAGGAAATGCAGTCTTAGAGGCTCAGATTTAAAAAGTTCCCCGGGGGAGCATGCCCCCAGGCCCCCCTAGAAGGTCGCGCCTGCGGCGCGAGTAACCCTTCGCCGCCTACTTCTACAATTCTGCCGCCTACTTCAATTCTTATTGAAAACCCTGCGGCCATGTGCTAAGACAATTTCGTATAATGAACCAGTTTTATTGGCCGAGAAAACAATAGGCTCGATTTCCGCCGTCCTCTCGTGTTCGGTCTTTCCTCCCGAACAGCGGCTAGTAATCGAGCCTAAGGAAACATTCATTTTAAGTCATTTGCTTTTTATCCTAAACTCATGATGAAATTGTTGGATGTTATTTCACTGGTACATGTGTTTTGTGCTCTGTGGGTGAGGGCTGTGTGAATTAATATTTCATTTGATTCCTGAATCCTTTTCTCCTTTATGTCAGGTGTTCTTGTTATTCGTCCCGACTCAGGACACCCTCCAGAGGTGGTGGTGAAAGTTTTAAATATCTTGCGTAAGTTGTAGGATTTTTTTTTTTTTTTCTAATATCAGGAATATGCTAATCAGTGACCAACAGCAACAAATTATTTAGTGGTCAGTTTTATTTATAAGCTATCTGTGCAACCATTTCTCTCACTTCGTTTGTGTTGGTTGTTTGAGCGTTGTAAAACCAAAACTCTGGCCAATCACAAAGGACGCAAATTAAACAATTCATTGATCCAATTATAACTTGAAGCAAATGCGTATAGCTGGTACGAAGCGCGGGAAAACGTGCGCGAGTGAATTCCGATTGGGTTTTCCTTTACTTCTAATTGGATAAGAAAGTGGCATATAATACTTAAGACCCCCAGCTGGCAGGAGGCTGACCAGTTGGCTGTTTACTGCAAAGCGTAGATGAGCAGAATAGGCCATTTCTGAGATACCTTTTGCCTCTGTGTCAAAACAAGTCTTTGTGTGAAACCATTTGAAATGAAAATGAGTTTCACCTGCGCGCCATTTTCATGCAAATCAAATTCATTTTCATTTGAATTTTTTCACACGAGGACTCGTTTTGAAAATGAGGCAAAGGGCAACTTGGAAGTGGCCAATTCAAACACTGAAAACAAATCCAGCCGGTGAAACAATGGAGGATTTGAACTGGGGACCTCCCAATTACACCTCCAGCACCCTTACTATTAGACCTATTTTGCTTTGATCCTTGGAAATATCAGTTGCGATGGAGATTACACAGCCATATAAACGTTCTGCTTTTAAAAAGAAAGACTTTTGTTCATCAATATTTAAAGTGTATATCATTTGCCGCAGTTGCCAATACGGTGACACGGTCACTATCATCTTATTGTATAATCTAACTGTTTAAGAGTTTTTCATTTCTCTTACAGATCGGAAATTTGGTGGTGAGAAAAACTCGAAAGGATTCCATATACTGCCACCTTACCTCAGAATAATCCAAGTGAGAAAAGAAAACTTTGATTTTTTTTCATATTTGGTTATGAAAGCGAAGCTTCATAATGTGGCTGTTTGTGTTTCAGGGTGATGGCATCAGCTATGAAACGTTGTCTGACATTTTAGAGAACATGAAAAAACACAAATGGAGCGCTGATAATATCGCATTTGGAAGCGGAGGTAACTTGTTAATATTCTCAGATGTATTGTTTGATTTTAAACCTTGCAATGGTTTCGGGGTACTTTAAAGGGGCTTTGTCACGAATTTTATCAGATTTTTGCGCAGCCAAAATATATATTTGTGTCGAAGGGAGCAAATTAAGTGGCCCGTTTTTATTAATAATTGCTATATTAGAGCACTGAAACTGTTAACAAGCATCTTTAGTTACGGATAGCTAGGATAGAAATGGATAACAACTTCAAAAATCAAGGCTAGACTTTTCAAGTTGTTTCCACACGTCTTTCAAAAATTGATATTTATAGCCATGGTTTGATTTCTCTCCGCAAACTAATAAAGTGAGGTTATATCTTCCTTCAGATGTTCAAAGATAATGTTTTACGTGGGTTAAGTTGCCAAAACTAATTTCAGAATAGTTTGGAACAAAAATCTGCAAAATCTCTGTGACGTAGCTCCTTTAACATTCGCGTTAAAGTGTTGCACTACGCGTATCAATTTTGTTAGATACTGTATGGCAAATTGTTTTGTTTATTGGTAGGGAAAGTAAAAAGCGGAGATTCAGCCAGCAAAATCTTGATTGCCATACTGACATTCTTTTAAAATCGTGTCAGTTGTGAGAAGTTGGTAAATCATCAAGACAGTATTCCCTATTGATGATTGTCTATATTCTCACTGCCTGTCTGCTTGACATTGTATTGATAATGTAAGGAGAAATTTGATTTTGGTCATTATTGGGAATCAAAATGTCGTTTTCTCTGTATAGGTGCACTATTACAGAAATTGGATCGTGATACTCAGAAATGTGCCTACAAATGTTGCTTTGCAGTCATCAACGAAAAGCCAGTGAGTACTACATTTTAAAATCTTGCAAGGAATGCCGCAGTAGTTTCTAATATTTCTACAAATGTCTGCTTAAAAATCGCAGTGCAGTTTAGGTTAAGGTGATTTCTGCAAAATGATGATGCCAGGTTAACATAATCTGAAATCCCGGGGGGGGGGGGGGGGGGAGACTTTCATATGAAAGGGGCGGGGATGCTCGTCGTCTCACTCAAGGGTGTTAATTTCGGATTTTTGGTCTCACTTAAGGTGTTCGGGGTAAAATGCCAAAGTTGTAGGCTGTTAAGCTCTCGTTTATTTTTGTACACAAAGAAATATTGAAAATATGAATTCTATTTTTACTATTGTGGTATCTTTGAGGAGTCAAACAACTTGGGCCATGCTCATATTGGTCTGATTTTGAGGTTCTTTTCAAACTTTCCGACGAGTATCCCCGTCCTTTTCATATTGGAGCCCCTCCCCCCGGGTCCGAAATGAAAGACCAAACTTGTTTTAGATTTCTATTATAACTGTGCGCATTGCTTACAAGTGATTCATCTGTTTCTCCAGGTGAATGTTTACAAGCAACCTATCACTGATTCATCAAAGAATTCCAAGAAAGGATTGTTGTCTCTCGAACTGGATGAAAAGGGAAAGTACGTGACGGTTGAAGAGGGAAGAGGCAATGCAGAGAAGGTACCTTTTTCCGCTATTTACCCTAAAACACTGATATTCTCCAACCTGTTTCGAATTGCTTGAAACTAAAATCAAAGAAAAACTGACAGAGCCAAACTCTAATTCGAAATGTAACCAGTGGCAAGCTTTGTATAAAATGTGACGGTTGTTAAGCACGGGAAAACACGTGGCAAACCAGTGGCAAACTCGAAAACTGAGACAACTTTTGATTGCTTGCTGTTTTCTCTTTGGACAGGATCTTCTGGAGACTGTGTTTGAAAATGGATCGCTGGTCAAGGAGTACACGTTTGCGCAAGTCAGAGAGAATGCCGAGATTCCGTTGGTGAAAGAAGCAAAGAAAAATGGCTTGATCAGTGCATAGCGTTTCTTGCGTGCGTGAAAATTTACGCTCACCTCCAAGTCTCACTCATCCAGACTAGACCCCCACTCAGATTATACCAGCAGTAGAAGTCTCGTAGGCTGATACTGATGGTTTAAACACACACGCGCACAATTTAAACACGTCATGTATGATCACACTTTTATTCAGAACTGAACACGAATACGTTCTGCAGTTGGACCACCGCTAGCGGACATAGGCCAGTCCCTGAACTCTCTCTTGAATGGGAGTTGAATCCCTATATAGGGCTTGGAAGGGAGAGTTCAGCGAGGAACTGGACTATAGCGGACACTGCCCATAAGTGGACACTTATCATGGTCCCAGCCATAAACACAGTAGCTATAAGTTTTCCCATTTCCTATTGTCCAATTAAAAAATAAAGTTTGCGTCAGAAGTCCATAACTGTGTCCATGGTTATGGACTTCTGGTTTGCGTCCAATCAGATAAGTTTGCGAGTCACGGCCGTGCTGTCGCAATTAGCGTGCGTAATGCTAGATGACATCATCACTAACTAGAAATCAGTATTCATTCTATTTCTGGAAGGTAGACGCACTTAGTGGCCTAATGGTTAGTGCGCTGGACTCGGGATCTAGCGGTCTGGAGACTGGCGAATGAAATGTTGGGAAAGGGGTTGGGGGTTGGGGTGGGGGGGGGAGGGGGTAACCCTGCGATGGGCTAATATCCCATCCGGGAGAATAGAAGTACTAGTCGTTTAATGCTACCGTCACAAATCGCGATAAGCTCCGGTGGTATGAGACACTTTGGCCAGATGTCAAAGAGGCACAAAGGCAACCGAGTTGACTATACATCGCTGGTGGATAACTAAAATTACTAGATTACTACCATTTACAGGGAGCCTTTAGTTGAGGGTAAAGAAATTATTGGTAATCTAAATCTGCAAACGCGTTCATTTGAGTTTGATGGTTATTTGCCAGCAGTCAGTCAGACAGACACGATTAAATTCGACACATTGGCGAAATCTTTGGCAAATAATTGAAATAGATCCTTTGCCTTCAAAGGTTAGGTCAAGTGAATACCAAGTAAGAGTTTCGCTGAGTGTATTGTACTGTGTACTGTTTTTAGCTAATAATTTATGTAAAATGTGTATTATTCAATGAATATTTTCGTCATAAAGCGAAACTTCGGTATAGGAGTTGTAGTATAATCACGCGAAATACTAGGATAGACCATTAGAAAAGCTATCGGGGGTGGGGGGGGGGGGGGGGGGGGTTGGCAAACGCGAAAAAAAATCGTGCAAGTGAAAATAAAAAAAAATCATGCATAGCCAATAGAGGGGAAAAGTTCATGCATCGGCCCTCGCGGCCATTATAATTCGTGCAGAAGGCTAGACCTCCCGAAAAAGGAATAATTCTGCACAGCCATTGGAGGAAAACAGTTCATGTAAGCTGAAAAGTCCCCCCCCCCCCCCTCCTCCCCTATAACTTTTCTAATGGTCTGTCCCTTATATGTATGAAATCGTCGAGAAACCACTGTAGGTTAAAGAGGGGCATCCTGGTTTTTCGAACCTCCTAAGAAAACGAAAATTGGTTCAAGAAACCGAGTAGTTCTGGCAGTTTTGTTGGGTTAACGCGCGCGCGCGAGTCAACCAACTAGTTCCCAGGGTCTCACCCTGGGAACGAAGTCGCGAGCCTAGAGAGGAGAAAAACGAAAAACCCTAGCCCCCTCGCGGCTTCGCGCGTTAACCCTAACGAAATCGCCAGTTACGCAGGCTATGTTCGACTGAGTGAGGCGAATCCAAGAGAAACGACGTTTGGCTCGAGTTAGCGGGGGGTTCGAAAAATGGGGATTGTACTGTATATTCTACTGCTTGTCATTGATGTAGTTATTGCTCAGTAAATATTTATAGTTTGTAAAGATAATTTGTGATAAAAGAAACATTTCTCAGGCTAATTTTTACTTTGTGAATTAGCGGAGTAGTTGTAATATACTTGGGATTGCAATCAGGACATACTTTATTCCAATTATTTATCCCGTCTGCAATTCACAAACACAAGTCAAAGAATAATTTAATTATAATTAGCGTTTTCTTAAAGTAGAATGCGTGGGCGCCCATTTACGTGGTTTTTACAGCAAACACTCGAGTTATTTGAGAGGGCTTTAAAGTTTATGCCAACTCGATTCTTAGGAAGCTCTCACGGCGAGAGTTTGCGTCAAACTCTAAAATATACTTCTCCTATATATAACACTACGAGTGCAGTGTGATACGGAATTGGTTTAGGTCTCAGACGTCCGAGGTCGATCGCGGCTACTACGCTTTCCCTCTCTCCCTGGCCGCGATCGACCTCGGACGTCTGAGAATCAGGCTAGCCCAGAAGCGGATCTTGGGGAGAAGTGTCCCACTTTGTTAAAAATGTAAGACCTGAATTTACAGCGGAAAATCCGCCCTCTAGCCTCCGCCCGTATCCAGAAAACACGCATCCGCCCCCTTTATCCCTTTTAAATACATCTGGATGTGCTGCTGAAATCTGTAAGGGAAACAATCAGAACTTAAATTTTATAACGAGCAGCACTTGCATATATTTCTTTCAATTGTAAACCTGAGTACAAATAAACGTGGTTGTTACAGTATTTTTTGTAGATCTGGACAATTTTATAATTTGTTTGTATTGCGTGGCTCTGCTGTTTATTTTGTCCGTTGAGCGCTTTTTTCCACGTTATTTTAAACTCGATACAATATCTTAGAGAGCGCTCAAATTCTCAACACGGCGCACTTCAAGTAGTCATGCACGTCCCACTCGATACGCTTACATAAATCATTTATTCGATCGATTTCTCGAAATCCTGAGTTTGGGATGATTGTGTTTGGGTACAAACATTGAAATCATCCAACACCAGGGTCAATGGATTAACCAATCAAATCTGTCCATTGGCTGCCTGCTGGGATTAATGATTAACCTGCGATCAGGCGTTTTTTTTTTCCTTGCAAAGACGAAAGAGGGAAAAAAAGAACGCCTGATACATTTCTTTAACCGGCCGCCAACCGCCCCCTGATTTAAATAAACTAAGGCGTGGTTGAGCTGTCATGGTATGAGCCAATAAGGATTCACCGGAAGTCCGAGCACTATTAGTAGTTTGCCGGCAAATTTCGGGACTCGGATTTCCACGAGGCGCGAAAAACGTCTGCAGAATAATTGTACATGTATAGTCTGCATATAAAATTTCGCCGTGTTCACAAAAATGCGTTTCATAAAAGGCTGAAATGGCGCTCGCGATAAAACCGAACAAGTGTTGTTATTTCTGTAACGTTCATTTACCAGCTGGAGCTGCCATCCCTTTATTTACGCTAACAAAAAACAAAGAATTCACGGGCAAGAGCTGCTTCACTGCTGATAGCATCGTCTTGTCGGATTTGCTCAGGAGCGTTTATCGATACAGATGCGAGTAAACAATCATCTTGCAAAAAGTGTGCACGAAAAGTTGTCAATTGTTCAACACTTTTTCACGAACTGGAAAGTATTGTGAACGACAAGACCGCGAATCAGTCTGTTAAACGGCTACATGGAAATTCTCCGAGCGGATCTACGCCAGATTCCAAGAAAGCAAAGGATATTCCTCAAGAACGACCCAAGAGTCGAGCGAGGAAATCGTTATTTGAGTTGAACGCTGCTTGGACTGAGCATGAAAGACTTGAAGATGTTGTAGCAAACATGATGTGTCTTCCGGTAACGGCCGGCCCCGGCGAATCGGTATCGCTTGTGAAGGTAGGTAGCCAGTTTTAAATGCTGTATTTTTTGTTCAATGTTTAGGTTTCGAATATTTCTTACGGTACGGTAGTGTATTAACCAGCTGCCTTTTAGCATCCAGACGAGTCATTATCGATGCAAAATATTCAGCAAAGACAGATCAATTTATTTTGCCGGTCTTGTGTTACCTTGTCGAAAAATTCTCCTTGATCGCGATCAGTGAATGTGTCGATTTTATTTTTCAGATATGTATCGCCTATTCCAGTGGTCGCGTCGTAGAACATGAGTGCACGGGTGCAGAAGAACTTCTTGTCAGAATATATTGTAATAATGTATTGTAATATTGTAATATGTATTGGAGTGGGCTTATAACGCAGACGATAAACTTCCTCGTGGCGACGCTTTCACTTCGAAGGCATTCCAGCACCTTTGGAATTATCTGGAAGATCACACTTTTCCCAAAACCAGTTGGGAGGACGGCCAACACGTCTTCACGAAAACAAATTACGCGTCGAACACACTCGATTTGCTCTTCCTTCAGGGAACTGTACTTGAAATTAGTTAGCGCTTTAGCTAACGCTGAAGAAAACTCATCTTCGCTGAACACACGCTTCGCCTCCGCCATTTTGTTTCTTACTGACCACGAGTGGACCGGAAGTCTCATTGAAGTATGACCACAGGGAGACCACAATATTTGAGGAAATGAATAAATGAATAAAGAATAATATTATTCACGTGGTTTTCTGTGTTGTTTTTCTTATATGTACAGTAGGCGTCAATAAACGCGACAGCACCGCTATCGTGTGCAGAGCTGCTCAAGTGCGCGAGCGGATCTGAAATATGCTAATTTTTTACCTATAATATTAATAAGTAACAAGGGTGGCAACTCTTTCACGAAATAATTTGAACACGCTCTGCGAAACCGCTTTAAACTCGCTTCTTTATTCATTTATTCATTTCCTCAAATATTGTGGTCTCCCTGTGGTATGACAGCCAATCAGAACACGTCGATTCATAGGTATTGTTTCTCGGCCAATCGGACAAAAAACCAGAATCTAGTTTTTTTACATGACTTTCGACAAGCGAATGTATCATGCCCTCCTTCCCCCTTAGTAGTCGCAGCGGGGGAGGGCATGATTTCAGGTTAATTAATGATTGGCAGTCAGACATGAGTCTGATAAACAGAAATCGATAAACAGTTGACTGAACAGTGGAGTCATTTCATTGTTAGGTGACAAGCAGTTCGCCCACTGCTGACGGTGAATTCAGCAGCAGACAAAACTGAAGAATGAGGTAAACCATATTGTTCTATGGCGAGGTCCTGAAACAAACTAATATTTGAAACGTTCAAAGCATTTGGCAAAATTTAGCTCCTTTGTGCTAGACATCATTTGAAAAGAAATCGATATTTCCTTGATATCACTTCCTCGTTTCATAGCATCGGTATTGCTTTTCGCATCTCTTCTTTGATTTTTTCGTCATTTTATAGTTTCTTGTAATAATTTGGGAAGTTTCGGCCGGTTTCATCGGTTTTGTTTTGGTAGTTTCGGTGGTTTCGCTCATTTCGTTTTGGCTGTTTCGGCTTTCAGTACGTGACCTTTGAAGGTTCTTATATGTTCTCGCTTTTGAATTCAATTCTTGACTTCATCTTTAATGACAATGATTATCTTAAGCAAAGTTTCCTTCATTTACAGTGTAATGCATGTTGCATGTATAAAATACACGGCGACTTTCATGGTTATAGCGGTTACTATACTGTCTTAACTGTTGGTTTATTTTGGGGATTTAGACAATAAATACATTATCTCGGAAAGAAACCTGACCTGTTTCAACAATACCGATAAAATGTGGAAAGGATGCCAGGTTACTGACCACGCCTGAGGTCAACATGGCTGGATATTGTTCAAGTTTTTGTTTTGAGTTTACGGACCGACAAGAACGACAGGCCGATCCATAAGGGCGCCAAAATCTAAACAGTGGATTTTGTGGAGATTCTCCACCTGGTACAGCTCTAGGCACAACTAGCATACCGTGACTTGCGATAAATTTTGTCATCTTGATAAATTGGGTTGTAAGGTCACGATGGCTGGATATTGGTCAAGCAAATGTTTCCTTGTTTATGAACTGAGATCAAAATACAAGTTTATTCAAACAACAGCATTTTCTTGTGCGACACAGCGGGCAATTCCTGCCCGAGCGGGCATTTATAGCTCCGTATTGCCTGTTCGGTTAATCATACACACTGAACAAATTTAACGCGGGATTTGGTCCATCACCTTGCCCGCTTGCGGAGTTAGCTATATAATATCACTGTCTGTAACAGTATTTGAAAACCTCCAAGATTCATAAATTTTAATTTGCTGTGAAGTTATTCATCAAATGTCAGTATTAGGTCGTCTTTGCGACAAAAGTGTTGCCATGGCAATAGCATAATGGGTGTCATTTGTGTCTTTCACGATGTACATTTCTGGTGAATATTTCTAGAGATATTCTTTATTCAGTGGTCTAGTTCTTTTCTTTTTTTTCTGGAAAAATTAATAACGTCATCATTTTCCTCATTTGCATAATACAAAAACGTAAATTCCTCCAAAACCAAAGAAGATAGTTGAAATCGAAAACACCATTATTCTTTACTTTGAAAAGCCTTTTAAATAACAGCAATAATGTTTTACTTCATAGGCACCTGGCTATCTCCGAAGCCGCATAACCACCCGTTAAATTAATCACTCCGGCGCTATCTGGATCGAAATGGCTACGCGACGTACCGACGGAGGCACTATCAACAATATTAAACTAATTATAACATTTTCTTCGCAGAAATGGAGTTAACCACTGATGAATTTTTGGAGGAAATTGGCAGCTTTGGCCGCTACCAAATCCTTCTCAACGTGTTTTGCAACTTGGTTTATATGTTCTGGTGGGGAGTTCCTGTGATGATCATGCTGTTTATTGCATCGGAGCCTGGCTGGAAGTGTAAAAATAACATCACGTGTCCCTTTACGGAGACCATTCGTCTCGGAGGTGACAACTACTCCTACAGATGTGATATTGCCAGGGAAGACTGGGAGTTTGTTGATGACTTCACGTCAGTTGTCACTGAGGTATGTGTAAAAACAGATGCTTAATATTAGTTTAGCTCACAGCCTCGATTAAGCACGCGCCCACCCCACCCACTAGAATCATAAAATTTGAAATTGAATCCACTTGTCACCGGAGAAGGCGGATACAAGATGGCGGCTTTGCAATTGATACCGTCGTTTTATCGTGCCACGCAAATAGTTTCGTACTGGTTACCTTTGCCTTTTTTATCTTCTTATTGTTCTATATTTCTATCCTTCTGTCAAATCTTGCATTCCAACATTAAGAGGGCAGGGAAAGCAGACCCATCCGAAGAACTGTCTTTGGTCGTGGCTGTTTAACATGCGCGGCGGAAGATTTAAACACTTGACTACCGGGAGCAAATCTGGTTAGTTTTAAAGTGGAAGACTTAAAACAAGGAACCGGGGCCACCGGACTTTGAAACAAGCACTTTGACCACTCGACCACTTACAATAACTATGTAATAACAAGCTATCTGGACATTTTTAGTAGTTTTCGAAGGTTTAACTGGGGAGAATATTTTTTAACGTGACAAATTCGTTATAACACTTAAAATAACATGTCTTCATTTTTGTTATAACTAATTACAACTGTTTTCCGCAGTTCGACCTTGTATGTGAGCGAGGCTCATTGGGATTCGTCTCAACCTCTGTTATCTTCGTTGGATTTTTTATTGGTAGCATTTGTGTGAGTAGCATCTCTGACAAGTTCGGCAGGAAGTATCCCGTGTTCATCTGCGGTTTTTTTTGCTGCGTTTTTAACTTTGCTTCAGCATTTTCTCCAGCATACTGGGTGTTTGCCACTTCTCGCTTTGTTATTGGATTCATGATTGGTAAGTCTTGTGTTCAAAACTGATAGAACGCTTTCCTAGCTTCTCCCGTCATATAACTTACACAACAGGCGGTGTAGCCATCTCGTCCCCAGATCCCACGTTAGCCTTGCCCAGCGGAACGGGAAACGAGTTTTCCGACCGGTGTTATAGGGGAACTGGGGAACGTGGGAACGAGATTGGTGGTTTAGCGGGGCAGAGCGCAGACGCGAGACGAAATGATTTACAGATGCGCGGCACTCGTGTCCTAGTCACGCTCACGGTCGGCGCTCTGCTCCACTGAACAGCCCGTTCTACAGGCTACCAGTTATAAAGCTAAGACCGAAGTAATAATTAGCATTTACCCAATCACAACATACGTAAATGACACTATGAGCCATTCAAAAATCGAAGCAAAAACAAGCAGCCGGCGTCAAGTGCAGCAACAAAAAAACGCGGAAAAACGCGCGTAGGACTTCAGTGACGTAAACCTGACAGTTACACCATTTGAGTGCTCAGTAAATACAGTCTATGTGCTGCACTTCTTTCCACTCAGTTAACATGCAGGAAAATACCTCTGTATGTTACGTTCTGTTTAACGTGCAGGTGCTTTGAGCATTCCAATATTCGTGATGGGAACCGAGTATTCTGGAATTCGCCACAGAGGCATTGCGGGATCTATGATTTGGAACGGTTTTATAGCAGCCGTCCTGATGTTGGCAGGGACTGCATACTTCATCAGAGATTGGAGAAAGTTAACGATAATCACTGGAGCTCCTGGGATTTTGTTGATGGGTTGTTGGTTGTGAGTAACCAAAAGCTTTGTTTCTTTATCTTACATTGCAAAACATCTGCATAATGTACATTCCTGGGCGTTCACTGTAAGTGTAAAAACACTAAAAACTAGATCGAAAGAGGGACCCCCACGGGAGAACCTATGTGCTTGGTGAACGCACGTGCTCAGCTATGGTGACCATCTTACTAGGGTCTAGCGCTACCCTACCCCCCTATAAACAGGGCCTAAGAGACCTTCGGTTTATGTAGCATGATGCTCCCAGGAATCTCATAGATGGAACGCTAGTACAACGCAGGTAACCTCTCAGTTTTTTTTTCTTTCCTTTAAGTCATTAAGTGTCGTAGAATTATATTGTGAATATTTATTGTAAATAGTGTGTAGTGTGTGAATGAATATTAAAAAAAAAAAAAAAAGGTAACCTCTCAGTATTTTGTGAGGTTGTTGGCCAGGCCCTGGTTGTTCAAAGCATGGATAACACTATCCACTGGATAAATCACTATCCAGTGGATAGCATTGTTTGTTTCGCTAACACTTATCTACCGGATAGTGATTTATCCGGTGGATAGCGTTATCCACCCTTTGAACAATTGGCCTCGGTATCCATCCATCCCTACGTGTGGGCGAAGAGAGTGAGGCACTATAAAAGCAAAGTGCCTTGCCTAGTAGCTTGCAAATTTGCCCGTATTCATTTATTCCACATTCTTCGCATGTTTACCGGTTTTTTTTTTATGTATTTGTAATTGTCCCTCAGCGTTACTCCAGAGTCTGTCCGTTGGTTTCTAAAGAAGGGCCGAGTGGCCGATGCCAGGAAAGCCTTATGTAAAGTCGCCAAGGTTAACGGCAAAGAAATGCCCGATGCAGCACTGAAATTACCCAATGATGAGAAGAAAGAAAGGCTTGGTGACATTCGCGACTTGTTTTCGTCGCGTAAAATGACTCACAAGACGCTTGCTTCTTGGCTCATGTGGTAGGTGTCTAGCAAAATATACAAAGATTACCCGATGACTTCCGAAGCTAGCTCCGAAGTTGACCCGAAGTTTCTCGAAGATTGTTGGAGATACTCAGAATGATACCTAACATTATGGAAAATCCTCCTCTTTGTGTTTTGTCTTTGAACGTCCTACTTTGTCAAAGATCGTCTGAACACTTCCGAAGATTGTAAAACATTATCTGAGAAATCAGGAGGTCAGCAGATACATTTGTCTTATTAGCCAAGCAGGAGGGCCGTTCTGGGAGAATACCGACCCTGGGTCTTTATCGTGCTTAGCGAGGTCCGTACAGCACTGATGTCTAGAGAAAACTTGGCTAGTAAGCCATTACAGGATCTTAGCTAAGAGACGAAAAAGAGCTGTAGAAACTTCACCTGTGCTTATACTTGAAACTATTGAACCGGCAATAAAGCACTGTGATTGGCTGACTTTAGCTATTGGTCCTCTCTCTCAACTGTCTTGGTTTTGAAATAATAAATTGCGTTCGTCTCCAGCACCTTCCCGGCTTAAGATTGCCGAAGATCATAATAATATCGTCATCTAGTGTTCCTTATAAAATAAATATCATTTGCCTGTCCAAATTTGAAAATTGCCAAATTGCTAATCGGTTCTGAAGATATATACTTGCCTTTATTTTGCAAAGAATTACATGCAATGACAGTGTCTGTATTAACGTAAAACTCAAGATATATTTTCTTTGTTTTCACAATTAGGTTCACTGCCTCTTTTATTTCATGGGGGACATCCTTTAGCGCACCATTCCTTGGCGGGAACATCTACGTCAATGTGGTGATTGGTGGTGCTACCAGTTTGCCTGCGTATCCAATTATCGCTGGTTTGACACTGAAGTAAGAAAAGAAATCCGCCTGTTGCCTTATTTTAATTTATGGGATGTCACTCTGGGGAATTTCTCGCCCCAACGGAGGTCCCAAAGCAAAAGCCCCCTCTCCCCACCCCATCGCGGGCTCCAAAGGTAATAGAGTGATTGAACTGGATCAAAAGCGGAAGTCGCTTTTCTTTGTTTTCCTTCCATCGTCCACTGCTGCTTTACAGTTCCTTAGAGCGACACTGAAGAAGTCTCTGCGGACATATTCACGTGCGCCTGATGACTTGCTCTTCTCATTTACCGACTGACATCCAACAGTATCATGAGAAGTTTGGAAATAAGGGACAAGCGTTAGAAAATACCGCGGTTGGATTAAAACAAATGTTGCAAAATATAAAACTTTAAGGTAAAAAGCTGTTAGCCTAAACTTTTTCGATCTGTTTGATCATCATCAGAGTGTTGAGTTAAGACTTACAATTTTAACAGCTTTTCACCTTTAAGTTTTATATTTTACTTTATCTGCGAAAAATATAAATGTTGCAAAGTTTACAGACTCGTGTGACTTATCGAAGAAAAGTAATGCAAAATGTTATCGAAATCGATATCCGAAATCTGAATCCGATAAATGACAACAAAGGTTTCTATTTTGAATGGGTTTACTGCCGATTACCTGTTGCTATGGAAACAAGGACTGAGTGCGAGAGTTTCTCTAGATTTCTAAGAACCGAGACATATATAGAAGCAGGAGGTTGAGCTGGAGCTGTCAGTGATAGCTAGCATAAATTTAAAGTACTTTTTGATATATTATTTTTTCTTTATGGTTACAGGTTTGGTCGCCGAAAAATCATCGTTTGGTCGTTTCTCTTGGCTGCCGTGGGAGCTATTGGTGCTCTTCTTCTGTCAGATAAGGCTGAGCATGACAAAGGTTTTTAAAAATGTGCTTACATGTATTTTAACATCTTTCTTAAAAACCAAAGGTAAATTTAAGGGTGTGTTCACTGCAAAGGAAAAAAATAAAGCTAAATAATAAACGTCGAGCGAATTTTGTTGACTTTTATTACACTGAGTGTAAATTTGTCCAAGAGATAATGTTGCATTAAGCGTATTATTTAATCATAGGTGTAACTACTTTTTGACATTTCTGATCATCCCTGATCATTTCTGATCAGTATTAAAATCCATTAATTTTTATAGCCGATTCAACGGCGGATAATGCGATTTTACAAATCATTACTTTTCTGCAGAAATGGCTTCTTTTAATTCTTGATTTCTAACTGAATTTACGATGTAGCTGAAAAGAGACGCTACTGTAAAGGCTACTGCAAAATATCCAGTTTATGAACGGATTAGGCAATATATTCTGAAGATGTCTTTCCACGATCTGCGCAAACAGTTCATTATTGTATGCTTGATTTAAATAGTTTCTTTTCCTCAGGTTACTTGATTGGGAAAATTTTCTTGTACATGTTCTTGGCTAACTTATGTGGAGATGTTGCATTTGCGATGGTTTACGTTTACTCTGCAGAACTCTTTCCAACAACATTAAGGTAATAAAAGATTCTTTTGGTTCAACAAATTTTGCATGATTTTTATCAATCAATCAATCAATCAATCAATCAATCAATCAATCAATCAATCAATCAATCAATCAATCAATCAATCAGTCAGTCGGTCAAGCAAGCAAGTAAGCAGGCAATCCATTCTCTTTTCTTTTCACTCAGAAATGTTGCGATGGGAACATCAACTGCGACTGCCCGAGTGAGCGCGTTTGTTTCTGCTTATCTTCCGCTCTTGGTAAGCAACTTTTTAATCAGATGATATTTATATCAAAACTTCCTTCCTTCCTTCCTTCCTTCCTTCCTTCCTTCCTTATTAAATTGTTTCCATAATTTCTATTTTGTGTACAGCTTACCGTTAATCGTCTCCTGCCATTTGGGATCATGGGCGGCCTCGCACTAGCTTCAGCGATTGTGTGCATGACATTACCAGAGACACTCAATGAACCAACCATAGAAGATTTGTATCCGGAAGAAAACTTCCAAAATGAAAAGTCTACTCTACTTCCAGTTGGTGGTGAAGAAAATTGCAATTTTGAGTCCAGTATTTAGTTTGTATTTAGAAAGTTCAGTGCGTAGATTATGAAAAACAGCGATGTTTAATGCGTTCGAAATCATTTTACGTAGCCCTTGTCATATATATGAGGTCAAAATCTTGTAGAGCAAGTTCAATAATTAAATGCAAACTGTAAAACTGCAAAACACTGTAATTTGTCGTTTAGTATTTCAGTTATTTTATAAAAGTAAATAAACTAGGCTCCCTCCGAAGAAAAGAGGCTTAACAGATATACCGCCAATTCTCGTCCCACTGTTCTCTATTTTTCCGGAACACTTCACACGAGTTTACATGAAATAGCATAAGCTTAGGCTTAGTAACCGCTGCGTTTTCTCTCTCGTTTTTACGGCTATTTTGCAGAATGCAAAATAGGAGTTATGTGAGCGAACGCGAATTCGGTCGGTCACCTTCGATGGGTCGTAGACTTTTGTTTGTAGATTCCGCTGACCAATGCATAACTTAAGTTGACGATGAAATTTTCAAAATGTCTACAAATGTGAAACGTAGTGAAGCAATGAGTGATGAGATAATTACAGCATGCGGTGCGAGCATGTTTAAAAACAACCTAGAAAGCATTTACTGTCCTTGTTACGAAATGAACGCGGGCTCCTAGGAAGCATGGGTTTTAATAACATGATGAATGCAATGCGTGAATATTGAGCAAAATAATAAAGGCTAAGCGCACGCTATGGCAGGCCCGTAGCCAGGATTTTTGCTGGGGGTGCGTATGAGCGCCTGCGGCGCGAAATGTCTAGCGCCGCAGGCGCAAGCCCGTAGGGGGGTCTGGGGGTATTTTTCCCCACAAAATTTTTAAAAATGGGTTATCTGAGGCCGCATTTCGTGCGTGTTGAAGACAGTTTGTTAGGAAACAAGCCATATAAAAGGTAAAGGTAGCAAGGACAATAATTCTGGTACATTTTTAAATTCATATCGTAGTTTTAGAAACAGAACCTCGTAAACATAATTTACAATTTATTTAACTAACAATGACTGGAAAAAGATAGATATCTTTATTTCGTTGTCAAATGGTAATAACATAAATCAGCCAGAGTCGGTTCGCTGACTATGAACGGCATTTGTTAGAATGTATCGTTAAAATTAACCTGGAATCACACAATTTGGTCAAAAATATGCCACAGGAATCTTCAAATGGTGGACCCGTTAAATGTAAATAGACGAAGTACAGAAATACCATTTCCCTTTATTTATTTATTTATCTATTTTTCTATTCTCTTTCGCTTCGCTCAGCCGAATAGAAAACATTTCTATTATAAGTAAGGACGCAAACAACACAACAGTTTGTGGAGAGAGCCGCCAGCATTTGAGTTTATTTACAGTGAAATACAAGTATAAGCGGGAAAATGGAGAAAGTAACAAACGCGTTCCAAACTAAAATGGGTTTTTCCAAAATCAGAAATTCAGTCGAAAAAGGTCAATTTTACACGACAGAAAAAGTATTTTACGCCAGAAAATGAAAATACTCGACGGCAAGCATACAATTTGCTGGGGTCATTTTCCTGTTACACACTGAAAGCACAATTTCAAACAGTTGTCATAAATCCTGATATTCATTCGGAATAGATTTTTACACTAAAAATCTACAGTGAAAACTACGTTCAATACACTGAGACGAAATTTGGCCTCTATTATTGCAGTAATGAAAAGCTATTCTTATCCAAAGGCCTTAAAGCTGCAGAACAACTCAAGTAAGGTATAACAACACAAAAAAGCAAAGCAGCTAAAGTGCAGAAATTCTGCATCTAAATGACTAAATAGCCTAAAATTCACTGAAACCGGGATGCAAAAATTCTGCATCTTGCTAACGAACTAAATAGCCCAAAATTCACTGAAACCAAGATGCAAAAATTCTGCATCTAGCTAAATGACTGAATAGCCCAAAATTCACTGAAACCAAGATGCAAAAATTTTGCATCTTTCTAAATGACTAAATAGCCCAAAATTCACTGAAACCAAGATGCAAAAATTCTGCATCTTGCTTAATGACTAAATAGACCAAAATTCACTGAAACCAAGATGCAAAAATTCTGCATCTCGCTAAATGACTAAATAGCCCAAAATTCACTGAAACCAAGATGCAAAAATTCTGCATCTTGCCTATTAAAACGAAATAGCCCAAAATTCACTGTAACCGTGATGCAAAAATTCTGCATCTTGCTAACTGACTAAATCACCCAAAATTCACTGAAACCGTGATGCAAAAATTCTGCATCTAGCTAAATGACTGAATAGCATAAAATTCACTGAAACCAAGATGCAAAAATTTTGCATCTTGCTTAATGACTAAATAGCCCAAAATTCACTGAAACCAAGATGCAAAAATTCTGCATCTAGCTAAATGACTAAATAGCCCAAAATTCACGGAAACCAAGATGCAAAAATTCTGCATCTTGCCTATTAAAACGAAATAGCCCAAAATTCACTGAAACCGTGATGCAAAAATTCTGCATCTTGCTAACTGACTAAATCACCCAAAATTCACTGAAACCGTGATGCAAAAATTATGTATCTTGCTTAATCACTAAATAGCCCAAAATTCACTGAAACCGTGATGCAAAAACAAAAACCTGCCCTGCTGTGCAAAATGTTTCATGTCAAAACATACATGTCCATTTCAAAGCGACGATCTCCTGCAATCTTTAAAATTCACTGAAAATGCAATGTTCTCCTCCAGCCATTAAACAAAAACAGGATATTAAATAAGCTTATACCAACAGAAAATCTGCTGATGTTATGCTGTAAAAATATCAGCAAATTAACATTTATCTGCTTATGCATATGCAGCATAAATCTAATTACGTAACGAAAGTCTGCAGCAATCTCAGCTTTGCTGGAAAAGGAATGAAGAAGTTCCTTAACCAGACTTTCCGTAACCAACATTAAAATATTTTCATTTACATTACTAAGTTCCTACTTTATTCCTACTGTACAAACTACATTATTTGAAAATAGTACGCATGAAACAATAATATAAGACAATCTCTGGGATGCCACAGTCACCAGTTTCAACACTTCCTGAGTTATCCCACGCCAAATATTACAGCATACAGTATATATCAGATGTTGTAAATCTGTGGTTTTAAAATGACATTGACTATTTTTCAAAATTCAAAATCACCTTAACTGAAAAGATAATTCTCTGAATTTTAAGAATTCTAATTCCCTTAAATTTTCTGATCTGTGGCAACCCTGAAGCTGTGTAGACAATGCATAGTAAAAAATTCTGACACTAGCTTTTTTGGATTCTAAAAATGTACTATTGTTATTTGAATTTGTAATTATATATCATTTATTGGCACTGTCCTTGCTGATGTTGCTTGACTCCACTGTCAACTTTTGGCAGACAACATGTTGATCACGTGCTCAACAAAATTGCTTGCCTTCCATTATTGAGCATAGCAAGAAATGCATTTCCTATAAGAGAGAAGCATGAGTTATGTAAGAAATATGCACATCAAATTTCCACCCTGTGTAAGGAGAGAGGAAAGGACTTCGGTGAGAGTTAATGAAAGGTTTAATAAGACAATGTTTTTTATTTAACAGAATAGCACTAGATGAAGTTGAAAAAGATCTTTAATCCCCTTCCACATAATAGTATTCCTACTGAGACAGTGGCAGATCTAGGAAAGGGGCCAAGGAGGCCCGGGCCTCTACCTTATTTTTAGGCCAAAAAGAGGCCCGTAGGGTCCAGAAAAATTATTTTTGCAGTGTACCCATATTCCAGGGTCTGGGTGATTGCCCCCACCCCCTCCCTTATCTGAAGGTCTTGATCCACCACTGTGAGATGGCCTCATAAGAATTTTGTTGTCAGCGTCATTGCTAGTTAGTACAGTGTACATGTATTGTATCAACAAACCCTGACAAGACAGGATGTAATGGTGTCATCAACATTTGATGACATATTATCATTTTCAGACTGCAGCACAGTTGTCTCATTCATAGCCAATGATTGTGCTTGTCACACAACCCTCCCTCCCATTCCCGACAAAGAACAGTTGTTAAAGCCCTACTAACATTTCTTTACACGATTCAGCCAATCACAAATTGTTGTAAAGTCAAGAACTCTTAAAGGACACCCATATAAGATGGACAACTACCTAAACTGGACTGTTGTCTTAGAGAGAGTTGACTGTATACATGTATGTATAAATCTTAGGATGATGCTCAACCTCACTATCTCATGACATTTCAAATTGAATGTTAAGGAACATATGTACATCAGAAAAAAAACCAAATAGATAAGAAATACAGTAAATATAACATTACCAATATCATTTCCATGTCCTACATGTATTTCCAGAACATGTCTATAAACTTTATTCACTCCCCTTCCCCATCAAAATACATGTTCTGAGATTCCCTTGTGAGTAGAATTTCATCCAAGACCACTATTAATATTAGTTTCTTTTAACTACATGTAGATCACTATCAATGTGTATACACTGTACATACACATGCATACAAATTAATACTCCATCACAAAGCCTCAACAAGATGGGTGTGAAAATGAAATCAAACTTTCAAATAACAAAACATTTTCAGATTGCAGCAAAGTCTCCTTCACAGCCAGTGTTCTACAGTAAGTTATTACATAAATGCCCACCACCTGCCCCCACCCCTGTCACCAACAGCTATTTGAGGCCGAAAAACATTTCACGACTATCATTACAAGTCTTTCACCAAAAATCGGCACCCTGGAAGGCGAGGAATGCACCAGAAATCACAATCTCGGCATCCTGGAATGGGGAATATATATGGGGCAGTCACTCCATGGTCTGCGGTTTTCATTTTTGTGCCACATAGTAGAAGCCAGGCAAGTTTATACTTATCAGATACAATGTAAAGTATGTCCAGAAATGCACGGTAATGAGATTCATGTTCCTCATAATAGGCATCACAAAGTGTCCTTATTAATGAAATCCCACCAAAACACACCAAATTATATCAAATATGAAGTATACGAAAACGTCTAAAAGCCCAGTAGGACATGAAGTACTCTGTAAACAATACTTGCATGCATTTCTGGACATAAGTGATACTTATACACATAAAATGCTTTGCAAAGTTTCTTACAACCATGGCTCTGTAAAGAAGTACACATGTATTATAGCTGATTTCTTTAAAGCCTGCTCTCGAAAGGTAGGTCTCGAATATGCTGCACTGACCTGTCTGATATTATGATTGGGTTATTGTTCTGTCTGGATTCGTATCCGTTGTTTCAAAGTGAGGATTGCTTTTTGATGACATTAATTTTATGTTTTTTGTTACATTTCCTTGACTAAAAATATGAATATACTATGTATACTGTAATACACAATGTAATAATAAAAGTGGGCAAATGTGCTCGCTTGCTGCTCTGAAATCAACATGTTCATTCGCGGCTAGCAACAATATTATCCCTTATCGTCATCCTCCTTTATGCTTGGCTATAATTTTTTTTTTAAAAAGGAGTACCACAGGGGGGCTTCACCTCTTACTTTTCTTCCAGATACCGGGGATTTCACTTGCCCCGCTATTGCCTGAGAAGGGGGTAGGGGGGTGGGGGGGGGGAGGGGGTAGGGTGGACCAGGGGGTTTCAAATGACTGGTGCATTATGATACCGTTTGAGTTTGTCAACCCCAACAAAACATACTAGGTCAGATTTGAAATTTTGTGTAAGCTTTGCTCATAACGAAATCCGTTCATTTTCCAACATCAAACTGTTACACTGTAGGTTAACAAGACATGTCCTTTCACCGAGGTTTAAAAGTTATTCCCCAATGTCTGATCCGTTAGGAACCACACAATTTCTTACATCAGAAACTATTAGGTTATTGAGTATTGAATGTCTGCTCCGTAGTTCTGCTCATAACTTTAAAAATATATACATGCAACTTACATGTAGGCACAAGCTCTCCCTCTCTCTCGTTGTAAGGGCTTAGTAGTTTACACTAGCAAGGCTTACACCGTGATCATGGTTAATGAAATCGTAAATCGTGCCAGAGATGTGGTTTCAATTCTTAGTGTGGTCATAAAGTTACTTTAAGCCAGGCAAAACGATAAAACATGTTTCGTTGTTTTGCCGGGCGTTTAGAGTACCAGGGCATCTGATAGGGTGCGGAAAAAAATAACAAATTATGCGGAAATTTTCAGGAACATTATGCGGAAGAAAGTGTTGATTATGCGGAAAACACGTTGGATTATGCGGAAAATTTTCGGCTCGCTTTGCTCGCCAAAAATCACATCTTTTCATGCAGCAGAAATCAAGCTGCCCCTGAAGGGGAGAGTCTGCTCGCAGGCTAATTTTAAACAAAAAAAAATATACTGGTATTTGGGCTTTTCCAGTTATTTTATTTGTATTTGGTATGTTAAGAAATTATCTTATCAATTATGTGGTGTTCAATGAAAATAACACAACCGTTATTTTGTTGGCTGAAGTTGATTTTCTTCTTATGCATAAACAATACAATCCAAGGTGCTACGTGATCTACTACAACATTGCACATTGAACAAAATAACAATCCATTATCTACATATATAGAAAACTCCAGGATACTGGTTCACTCAATCCTTTGCTGCTAAATATTAGACTTCCAACAAAGTCATTCGTCTTCATTATCGCACGACGCTCACAGGCCACTTTGCGGCCTCAAGCTCGCTCGCTCATCTAGCCCGTGAGTTCAACTTGTGGCAAGTGTACAGCGAAGAGGGGATCCTTCTTCTTGGTCTCTTTGATGACAAATTTATGACAACGATGACAACTGGTGTCCAGGCCCATCACGAAAAGACGCGTGGAACGCCTGGAGGTTAAAAATTGCTCACGATCGAAGCGCCGAGTTTTCGTCGCTATTTTAGGAGAAAAACTGTGTCAAAATAATCAATTTCTTCGAAATTTATGTTTGTGAGGATGGTAGACAGCTGCTTAATCATTAATATGACAAAATTTCTCTGTTTTATGCGGAAAATGTTCTCAAGATGCGGAAGATGCGGAAGAGAGCGAATTATGCGGATCCGCACCACCGCATCCTGTCAGATGCCCTGGAGTACGGTAGACTAAGAAACTGACGGCCGTTGGCGAAAGGAACAGTTAAAAAATAATGTTTTTAACTCACCTTTATGCATTGTTATTGAATGAAGACTTTCCACCCTTCACATTCTCCAAAAGATTGCCAGATACGCTGAGCAACTGATGCGGGTTTCACTCTTGCCATTGCAGAATATCTTTGAATTCTAAACATTGAAAATTTCAAAATGGTGGCTTTGGTGTCGGCCGGCCAGTGCTTTCCAACGGTCATTCTCGAGACCGCAGTTGAAGGCTCCAGCGGATTTCCGTGGCGTAGCCAATCATGGCACTCGAAACTACTCACGTGACTATTGTTGAATTGTTGCTCCTTCAATTTTTTGGCGCCGGTCGTTTGAATTAACTGCCGTCCGTTGGAATAAGCTCGCGAGTGGACAACACAGATTGTCTAGCATAATGGTTTCGCTAAATGTAATTACATGTACATACAGAAGAACAATTATGCTGTGTAAACCTGTGTGTAAAATGGAGAAAAGTGTACTAGAGCTTGTGATTCTTGGAGCTGATCGAAGGCCTTGTTTTTGAGGTGTTATTACAACGCACGCCTTGGCAGTCAGGAGAGTCGTTTACAAAGTGTCTTGGTGAGTACATGTACATAGGCTTATACTTCTTTTAAAAACCAACTGGGCAGCTTACGGGTATAAATTGGATGCTGACATTCTGGATTCGCTGAAGCATAACACCCGACTTTGTTTGCACAAACTTGTAGTCACTGGATACAATAATATTTGCTGAAATTGTTACAGCTTCGTGTGTTTTTATAATAATTGTTCGGAAACAAATTAAATACTGGCCTAAATACCAGAGTGAAACTCTCCAAACAGCTGATCATAGGCTTCATTAGAGTGCAAAATATTACACTGTTGTTGTTGTTTTATCTTTTTTTTACATTGTCGATCGGTTATCCCCCATTTTGTTGTTGCAGTACACAGGCTGAGACACTGTTCAACAAGGTTAATCTAAAATACATTCAATTTAATATTTTACAGGTGAAAGAAGAACAGAGGAACCTTTCAAAGTGGAAAAACTAGAAAGGACAGTTGTATAAGATTGTATACAATTGTACATCTCATCAGATGACAGTTATTACGTCCAGCATTTTTTCATGTCAGTAACAAGCCAATTTTAGCTACATGCAATGTTTTACGCTTAAATGAAGAGAAGATCCTCGAAGTTATGAACACAACTTGAGCAGTTGTGAAAAAAAAGCCTGAAAAAATCAGGCTTGCCGGGACTCGAACCCTGACCTCTGCGATACTGGTGCAGCGCTCTAACCAATTGAGCTAACAAGCGAACTGGGAGCTGGTCATTAAATTAGTTCATCCACAGTTCAAATATATGATTTCATATATTCATTATTTCATCTTCATCTTTCCCGGGTATATTACAAACCAATTTAATGACCAGCTCCCAGTTGGCTTGTTAGCTCAATTGGTTTAAGTCATTTGCTTTTTATCCTAAACTCATGATGAAATTGTTGGATGTTATTTCACTGGTACATGTGTTTTGTGCTCTGTGGGTGAGGGCTGTGTGAATTAATATTTCATTTGATTCCTGAATCCTTTTCTCCTTTATGTCAGGTGTTCTTGTTATTCGTCCCGACTCAGGACACCCTCCAGAGGTGGTGGTGAAAGTTTTAAATATCTTGCGTAAGTTGTAGGATTTTTTAAACTATTTTTCTAATATCAGGAATATGCTAATCAGTGACCAACAGCAACAAATTATTTAGTGGTCAGTTTTATTTATAAGCTATCTGTGCAACCATTTCTCTCACTTCGTTTGTGTTGGTTGTTTGAGCGTTGTAAAACCAAAACTCTGGCCAATCACAAAGGACGCAAATTAAACAATTCATTGATCCAATTATAACTTGAAGCAAATGCGTATAGCTGGTACGAAGCGCGGGAAAACGTGCGCGAGTGAATTCCGATTGGGTTTTCCTTTACTTCTAATTGGATAAGAAAGTGGCATATAATACTTAAGACCCCCAGCTGGCAGGAGGCTGACCAGTTGGCTGTTTACTGCAAAGCGTAGATGAGCAGAATAGGCCATTTCTGAGATACCTTTTGCCTCTGTGTCAAAACAAGTCTTTGTGTGAAACCATTTGAAATGAAAATGAGTTTCACCTGCGCGCCATTTTCATGCAAATCAAATTCATTTTCATTTGAATTTTTTCACACGAGGACTCGTTTTGAAAATGAGGCAAAGGGCAACTCGGAAGTGGCCAATTCAAACACTGAAAACAAATCCAGCCGGTGAAACAATGGAGGATTTGAACTGGGGACCTCCCAATTACACCTCCAGCACCCTTACTATTAGACCTATTTTGCTTTGATCCTTGGAAATATCAGTTGCGATGGAGATTACACAGCCATATAAACGTTCTGCTTTTAAAAAGAAAGACTTTTGTTCATCAATATTTAAAGTGTATATCATTTGCCGCAGTTGCCAATACGGTGACACGGTCACTATCATCTTATTGTATAATCTAACTGTTTAAGAGTTTTTCATTTCTCTTACAGATCGGAAATTTGGTGGTGAGAAAAACTCGAAAGGATTCCATATACTGCCACCTTACCTCAGAATAATCCAAGTGAGAAAAGAAAACTTTGATTTTTTTTCATATTTGGTTATGAAAGCGAAGCTTCATAATGTGGCTGTTTGTGTTTCAGGGTGATGGCATCAGCTATGAAACGTTGTCTGACATTTTAGAGAACATGAAAAAACACAAATGGAGCGCTGATAATATCGCATTTGGAAGCGGAGGTAACTTGTTAATATTCTCAGATGTATTGTTTGATTTTAAACCTTGCAATGGTTTCGGGGTACTTTAAAGGGGCTTTGTCACGAATTTTATCAGATTTTTGCGCAGCCAAAATATATATTTGTGTCGAAGGGAGCAAATTAAGTGGCCCGTTTTTATTAATAATTGCTATATTAGAGCACTGAAACTGTTAACAAGCATCTTTAGTTACGGATAGCTAGGATAGAAATGGATAACAACTTCAAAAATCAAGGCTAGACTTTTCAAGTTGTTTCCACACGTCTTTCAAAAATTGATATTTATAGCCATGGTTTGATTTCTCTCCGCAAACTAATAAAGTGAGGTTATATCTTCCTTCAGATGTTCAAAGATAATGTTTTACGTGGGTTAAGTTGCCAAAACTAATTTCAGAATAGTTTGGAACAAAAATCTGCAAAATCTCTGTGACGTAGCTCCTTTAACATTCGCGTTAAAATGTTGCACTACGCGTATCAATTTTGTTAGATACTGTATGGCAAATTGTTTTGTTTATTGGTAGGGAAAGTAAAAAGCGGAGATTCAGCCAGCAAAATCTTGATTGCCATACTGACATTCTTTTAAAATCGTGTCAGTTGTGAGAAGTTGGTAAATCATCAGGACAGTATTCCCTATTGATGATTGTCTATATTCTCACTGCCTGTCTGCTTGACATTGTATTGATAATGTAAGGAGGGGGGGGGGGGGGTTGGCAAACGCGAAAAAAAATCGTGCAAGTGAAAATAAAAAAAAATCATGCATAGCCAATAGAGGGGAAAAGTTCATGCATCGGCCCTCGCGGCCATTATAATTCGTGCAGAAGGCTAGACCTCCCGAAAAAGGAATAATTCTGCACAGCCATTGGAGGAAAACAGTTCATGTAAGCTGAAAAGTCCCCCCCCCCCCCTCCTCCCCTATAACTTTTCTAATGGTCTGTCCCTTATATGTATGAAATCGTCGAGAAACCACTGTAGGTTAAAGAGGGGCATCCTGGTTTTTCGAACCTCCTAAGAAAACGAAAATTGGTTCAAGAAACCGAGTAGTTCTGGCAGTTTTGTTGGGTTAACGCGCGCGCGCGAGTCAACCAACTAGTTCCCAGGGTCTCACCCTGGGAACGAAGTCGCGAGCCTAGAGAGGAGAAAAACGAAAAACCCTAGCCCCCTCGCGGCTTCGCGCGTTAACCCTAACGAAATCGCCAGTTACGCAGGCTATGTTCGACTGAGTGAGGCGAATCCAAGAGAAACGACGTTTGGCTCGAGTTAGCGGGGGGTTCGAAAAATGGGGATTGTACTGTATATTCTACTGCTTGTCATTGATGTAGTTATTGCTCAGTAAATATTTATAGTTTGTAAAGATAATTTGTGATAAAAGAAACATTTCTCAGGCTAATTTTTACTTTGTGAATTAGCGGAGTAGTTGTAATATACTTGGGATTGCAATCAGGACATACTTTATTCCAATTATTTATCCCGTCTGCAATTCACAAACACAAGTCAAAGAATAATTTAATTATAATTAGCGTTTTCTTAAAGTAAAATGCGTGGGCGCCCTTTTACGTGGTTTTTACAGCAAACACTCGAGTTATTTGAGAGGGCTTTAAAGTTTATGCCAACTCGATTCTTAGGAAGCTCTCACGGCGAGAGTTTGCGTCAAACTCTAAAATATACTTCTTCTATATATAACAGTACGAGTGCAGTGTGATACGGAATTGGTTTAGGTCTCAGACGTCCGAGGTCGATCGCGGCTACTACGCTTTCCCTCTCTCCCTGGCCGCGATCGACCTCGGACGTCTGAGAATCAGGCTAGCCCAGAAGCGGATCTTGGGGAGAAGTGTCCCACTTTGTTAAAAATGTAAGACCTGAATTTACAGCGGAAAATCCGCCCTCTAGCCTCCGCCCGTATCCAGAAAACACGCATCCGCCCCCTTTATCCCTTTTAAATACATCTGGATGTGCTGCTGAAATCTGTAAGGGAAACAATCAGAACTTAAATTTTATAACGAGCAGCACTTGCATATATTTCTTTCAATTGTAAACCTGAGTACAAATAAACGTGGTTGTTACAGTATTTTTTGTAGATCTGGACAATTTTATAATTTGTTTGTATTGCGTGGCTCTGCTGTTTATTTTGTCCGTTGAGCGCTTTTTTCCACGTTATTTTAAACTCGATACAATATCTTAGAGAGCGCTCA
The DNA here is from genome assembly GCA_963693305.1 of Meandrina meandrites. Taxonomy (NCBI): domain Eukaryota; kingdom Metazoa; phylum Cnidaria; class Anthozoa; order Scleractinia; family Meandrinidae; genus Meandrina; species Meandrina meandrites. The sequence goes on from OY855904.1 coordinate 10,525,092, forward strand.
AATTCTCAACACGGCGCACTTCAAGTAGTCATGCACGTCCCACTCGATACGCTTACATAAATCATTTATTCGATCGATTTCTCGAAATCCTGAGTTTGGGATGATTGTGTTTGGGTACAAACATTGAAATCATCCAACACCAGGGTCAATGGATTAACCAATCAAATCTGTCCATTGGCTGCCTGCTGGGATTAATGATTGGCAGTCAGACATGAGTCTGATAAACAGTTGACTGAACAGTGGAGTCATTTCATTGTTAGGTGACAAGCAGTTCGCCCACTGCTGACGGTGAATTCAGCAGCAGACAAAACTGAAGAATGAGGTAAACCATATTGTTCTATGGCGAGGTCCTGAAACAAACTAATATTTGAAACGTTCAAAGCATTTGGCAAAATTTAGCTCCTTTGTGCTAGACATCATTTGAAAAGAAATCGATATTTCCTTGATATCACTTCCTCGTTTCATAGCATCGGTATTGCTTTTCGCATCTCTTCTTTGATTTTTTCGTCATTTTATAGTTTCTTGTAATAATTTGGGAAGTTTCGGCCGGTTTCATCGGTTTTGTTTTGGTAGTTTCGGTGGTTTCGCTCATTTCGTTTTGGCTGTTTCGGCTTTCAGTACGTGACCTTTGAAGGTTCTTATATGTTCTCGCTTTTGAATTCAACTCTTGACTTCATCTTTAATGACAATGATTATCTTAAGCAAAGTTTCCTTCATTTACAGTGTAATGCATGTTGCATGTATAAAATACACGGCGACTTTCATGGTTATAGCGGTTACTATACTGTCTTAACTGTTGGTTTATTTTGGGGATTTAGACAATAAATACATTATCTCGGAAAGAAACCTGACCTGTTTCAACAATACCGATAAAATGTGGAAAGGATGCCAGGTTACTGACCACGCCTGAGGTCAACATGGCTGGATATTGTTCAAGTTTTTGTTTTGAGTTTACGGACCGACAAGAACGACAGGCCGATCCATAAGGGCGCCAAAATCTAAACAGTGGATTTTGTGGAGATTCTCCACCTGGTACAGCTCTAGGCACAACTAGCATACCGTGACTTGCGATAAATTTTGTCATCTTGATAAATTGGGTTGTAAGGTCACGATGGCTGGATATTGGTCAAGCAAATGTTTCCTTGTTTATGAACTGAGATCAAAATACAAGTTTATTCAAACAACAGCATTTTCTTGTGCGACACAGCGGGCAATTCCTGCCCGAGCGGGCATTTATAGCTCCGTATTGCCTGTTCGGTTAATCATACACACTGAACAAATTTAACGCGGGATTTGGTCCATCACCTTGCCCGCTTGCGGAGTTAGCTATATAATATCACTGTCTGTAACAGTATTTGAAAACCTCCAAGATTCATAAATTTTAATTTGCTGTGAAGTTATTCATCAAATGTCAGTATTAGGTCGTCTTTGCGGCAAAAGTGTTGCCATGGCAATAGCATAATGGGTGTCATTTGTGTCTTTCACGATGTACATTTCTGGTGAATATTTCTAGAGATATTCTTTATTCAGTGGTCTAGTTCTTTTCTTTTTTTTCTGGAAAAATTAATAACGTCATCATTTTCCTCATTTGCATAATACAAAAACGTAAATTCCTCCAAAACCAAAGAAGATAGTTGAAATCGAAAACACCATTATTCTTTACTTTGAAAAGCCTTTTAAATAACAGCAATAATGTTTTACTTCATAGGCACCTGGCTATCTCCGAAGCCGCATAACCACCCGTTAAATTAATCACTCCGGCGCTATCTGGATCGAAATGGCTACGCGACGTACCGACGGAGGCACTATCAACAATATTAAACTAATTATAACATTTTCTTCGCAGAAATGGAGTTAACCACTGATGAATTTTTGGAGGAAATTGGCAGCTTTGGCCGCTACCAAATCCTTCTCAACGTGTTTTGCAACTTGGTTTATATGTTCTGGTGGGGAGTTCCTGTGATGATCATGCTGTTTATTGCATCGGAGCCTGGCTGGAAGTGTAAAAATAACATCACGTGTCCCTTTACGGAGACCATTCGTCTCGGAGGTGACAACTACTCCTACAGATGTGATATTGCCAGGGAAGACTGGGAGTTTGTTGATGACTTCACGTCAGTTGTCACTGAGGTATGTGTAAAAACAGATGCTTAATATTAGTTTAGCTCACAGCCTCGATTAAGCACGCGCCCGCCCCACCCACTAGAATCATAAAATTTGAAATTGAATCCACTTGTCACCGGAGAAGGCGGATACAAGATGGCGGCTTTGCAATTGATACCGTCGTTTTATCGTGCCACGCAAATAGTTTCGTACTGGTTACCTTTGCCTTTTTTATCTTCTTATTGTTCTATATTTCTATCCTTCTGTCAAATCTTGCATTCCAACATTAAGAGGGCAGGGAAAGCAGACCCATCCGAAGAACTGTCTTTGGTCGTGGCTGTTTAACATGCGCGGCGGAAGATTTAAACACTTGACTACCAGGAGCAAATCTGGTTAGTTTTAAAGTGGAAGACTTAAAACAAGGAACCGGGGCCACCGGACTTTGAAACAAGCACTTTGACCACTCGACCACTTACAATAACTATGTAATAACAAGCTATCTGGACATTTTTAGTAGTTTTCGAAGGTTTAACTGGGGAGAATATTTTTTAACGTGACAAATTCGTTATAACACTTAAAATAACATGTCTTCATTTTTGTTATAACTAATTACAACTGTTTTCCGCAGTTCGACCTTGTATGTGAGCGAGGCTCATTGGGATTCGTCTCAACCTCTGTTATCTTCGTTGGATTTTTTATTGGTAGCATTTGTGTGAGTAGCATCTCTGACAAGTTCGGCAGGAAGTATCCCGTGTTCATCTGCGGTTTTTTTTGCTGCGTTTTTAACTTTGCTTCAGCATTTTCTCCAGCATACTGGGTGTTTGCCACTTCTCGCTTTGTTATTGGATTCATGATTGGTAAGTCTTGTGTTCAAAACTGATAGAACGCTTTCCTAGCTTCTCCCGTCATATAACTTACACAACAGGCGGTGTAGCCATCTCGTCCCCAGATCCCACGTTAGCCTTGCCCAGCGGAACGGGAAACGAGTTTTCCGACCGGTGTTATAGGGGAACTGGGGAACGTGGGAACGAGATTGGTGGTTTAGCGGGGCAGAGCGCAGACGCGAGACGAAATGATTTACAGATGCGCGGCACTCGTGTCCTAGTCGGCGCTCTGCTCCACTGAACAGCCCGTTCTACAGGCTACCAGTTATAAAGCTAAGACCGAAGTAATAATTAGCATCTACCCAATCACAACATACGTAAATGACACTATGAGCCATTCAAAAATCGAAGCAAAAGCAAGCAGCCGGCGTCAAGCGCAGCAACAAAAAAACGCGGAAAAACGCGCGTAGGACTTCAGTGACGTAAACCTGACAGTTACACCATTTGAGTGCTCAGTAAATACAGTCTATGTGCTGCACTTCTTTCCACTCAGTTAACATGCAGGAAAATACCTCTGTATGTTACGTTCTGTTTAACGTGCAGGTGCTTTGAGCATTCCAATATTCGTGATGGGAACCGAGTATTCTGGAATTCGCCACAGAGGCATTGCGGGATCTATGATTTGGAACGGTTTTATAGCAGCCGTCCTGATGTTGGCAGGGACTGCATACTTCATCAGAGATTGGAGAAAGTTAACGATAATCACTGGAGCTCCTGGGATTTTGTTGATGGGTTGTTGGTTGTGAGTAACCAAAAGCTTTGTTTCTTTATCTTACATTGCAAAACATCTGCATAATGTACATTCCTGGGCGTTCACTGTAAGTGTAAAAACACTAAAAACTAGATCGAAAGAGGGACCCCCACGGGAGAACCTATGTGCTTGGTGAACGCACGTGCTCAGCTATGGTGACCATCTTACTAGGGTCTAGCGCTACCCTACCCCCCTATAAACAGGGCCTAAGAGACCTTCGGTTTATGTAGCATGATGCTCCCAGGAATCTCATAGATGGAACGCTAGTACAACGCAGGTAACCTCTCAGTTTTTTTTTCTTTCCTTTAAGTCATTAAGTGTCGTAGAATTATATTGTGAATATTTATTGTAAATAGTGTGTAGTGTGTGAATGAATATTAAAAAAAAAAAAAAAAAGGTAACCTCTCAGTATTTTGTGAGGTTGTTGGCCAGGCCCTGGTTGTTCAAAGCATGGATAACACTATCCACTGGATAAATCACTATCCAGTGGATAGCATTGTTTGTTTCGCTAACACTTATCTACCGGATAGTGATTTATCCGGTGGATAGCGTTATCCACCCTTTGAACAATTGGCCTCGGTATCCATCCATCCCTACGTGTGGGCGAAGAGAGTGAGGCACTATAAAAGCAAAGTGCCTTGCCTAGTAGCTTGCAAATTTGCCCGTATTCATTTATTCCACATTCTTCGCATGTTTACCGGTTTTTTTTTATGTATTTGTAATTGTCCCTCAGCGTTACTCCAGAGTCTGTCCGTTGGTTTCTAAAGAAGGGCCGAGTGGCCGATGCCAGGAAAGCCTTATGTAAAGTCGCCAAGGTTAACGGCAAAGAAATGCCCGATGCAGCACTGAAATTACCCAATGATGAGAAGAAAGAAAGGCTTGGTGACATTCGCGACTTGTTTTCGTCGCGTAAAATGACTCACAAGACGCTTGCTTCTTGGCTCATGTGGTAGGTGTCTAGCAAAATATACATAGATTACCCGATGACTTCCGAAGCTAGCTCCGAAGTTGACCCGAAGTTTCTCGAAGATTGTTGGAGATACTCAGAATGATACCTAACATTATGGAAAATCCTCCTCTTTGTGTTTTGTCTTTGAACGTCCTACTTTGTCAAAGATCGTCTGAACACTTCCGAAGATTGTAAAACATTATCTGAGAAATCAGGAGGTCAGCAGATACATTTGTCTTATTAGCCAAGCAGGAGGGCCGTTCTGGGAGAATACCGACCCTGGGTCTTTATCGTGCTTAGCGAGGTCCGTACAGCACTGATGTCTAGAGAAAACTTGGCTAGTAAGCCATTACAGGATCTTAGCTAAGAGACGAAAAAGAGCTGTAGAAACTTCACCTGTGCTTATACTTGAAACTATTGAACCGGCAATAAAGCACTGTGATTGGCTGACTTTAGCTATTGGTCCTCTCTCTCAACTGTCTTGGTTTTGAAATAATAAATTGCGTTCGTCTCCAGCACCTTCCCGGCTTAAGATTGCCGAAGATCATAATAATATCGTCATCTAGTGTTCCTTATAAAATAAATATCATTTGCCTGTCCAAATTTGAAAATTGCCAAATTGCTAATCGGTTCTGAAGATATATACTTGCCTTTATTTTGCAAAGAATTACATGCAATGACAGGGTCTGTATTAACGTAAAACTCAAGATATATTTTCTTTGTTTTCACAATTAGGTTCACTGCCTCTTTTATTTCATGGGGGACATCCTTTAGCGCACCATTCCTTGGCGGGAACATCTACGTCAATGTGGTGATTGGTGGTGCTACCAGTTTGCCTGCGTATCCAATTATCGCTGGTTTGACACTGAAGTAAGAAAAGAAATCCGCCTGTTGCCTTATTTTAATTTATGGGATGTCACTCTGGGGAATTTCTCGCCCCAACGGAGGTCCCAAAGCAAAAGCCCCCTCTCCCCACCCCATCGCGGGCTCCATAGGTAATAGAGTGATTGAACTGGATCAAAAGCGGAAGTCGCTTTTCTTTGTTTTCCTTCCATCGTCCACTGCCGCTTTACAGTTCCTTAGAGCGACACTGAAGAAGTCTCTGCGGACATATTCACGTGCGCCTGATGACTTGCTCTTCTCATTTACCGACTGACATCCAACAGTATCATGAGAAGTTTGGAAATAAGGGACAAGCGTTAGAAAATACCGCGGTTGGATTAAAACAAATGTTGCAAAATATAAAACTTTAAGGTAAAAAGCTGTTAGCCTAAACTTTTTCGATCTGTTTAATCATCATCAGAGTGTTGAGTTAAGACTTACAATTTTAACAGCTTTTCACCTTTAAGTTTTATATTTTACTTTATCTGCGAAAAATATAAATGTTGCAAAGTTTACAGACTTGTGTGACTTATCGAAGAAAAGTAATCCAAAATGTTATCGAAATCGATATCCGAAATCTGAATCCGATAAATGACAACAAAGGTTTCTATTTTGAATGGGTTTACTGCCGATTACCTGTTGCTATGGAAACAAGGACTGAGTGCGAGAGTTTCTCTAGATTTCTAAGAACCGAGACATATATAGAAGCAGGAGGTTGAGCTGGAGCTGTCAGTGATAGCTAGCATAAATTTAAAGTACTTTTTGATATATTATTTTTTCTTTATGGTTACAGGTTTGGTCGCCGAAAAATCATCGTTTGGTCGTTTCTCTTGGCTGCCGTGGGAGCTATTGGTGCTCTTCTTCTGTCAGATAAGGCTGAGCATGACAAAGGTTTTTAAAAATGTGCTTACATGTATTTTAACATCTTTCTTAAAAACCAAAGGTAAATTTAAGGGTGTGTTCACTGCAAAGGAAAAAAATAAAGCTAAATAATAAACGTCGAGCGAATTTTGTTGACTTTTATTACACCGAGTGTAAATTTGTCCAAGAGATAATGTTGCATTAAGCGTATTATTTAATCATAGGTGTAACTACTTTTTGACATTTCTGATCATTTCTGATCAGTATTAAAATCCATTAATTTTTATAGCCGATTCAACGGCGGATAATGCGATTTTACAAATCATTACTTTTCTGCAGAAATGGCTTCTTTTAATTCTTGATTTCTAACTGAATTTACGATGTAGCTGAAAAGAGACGCTACTGTAAAGGCTACTGCAAAATATCCAGTTTATGAACGGATTAGGCAATATATTCTGAAGATGTCTTTCCACGATCTGCGCAAACAGTTCATTATTGTATGCTTGATTTAAATAGTTTCTTTTCCTCAGGTTACTTGATTGGGAAAATTTTCCTGTACATGTTCTTGGCTAACTTATGTGGAGATGTTGCATTTGCGATGGTTTACGTTTACTCTGCAGAACTCTTTCCAACAACATTAAGGTAATAAAAGATTCTTTTGGTTCAACAAATTTTGCATGATTTTTATCAATCAATCAATCAATCAATCAATCAATCAATCAGTCAGTCGGTCAAGCAAGCAAGTAAGCAGGCAATCCATTCTCTTTTCTTTTCACTCAGAAATGTTGCGATGGGAACATCAACTGCGACTGCCCGAGTGAGCGCGTTTGTTTCTGCTTATCTTCCGCTCTTGGTAAGCAACTTATTAATCAGATGATATTTATATCAAAACTTCCTTCCTTCCTTCCTTCCTTCACTTCCTCTCTTCCTTCCTTCCTTCCTTCACTGCCTCTCTTCCTTCCTTCCTTCCTTCCTTCCTTCCTTCCTTCCTTCCTTCCTTCCTTCCTTCCTTCCTTCCTTCCTTATTAAATTGTTTCCATAATTTCTATTTTGTGTACAGCTTACCGTTAATCGTCTCCTGCCATTTGGGATCATGGGCGGCCTCGCACTAGCTTCAGCGATTGTGTGCATGACATTACCAGAGACACTCAATGAACCAACCATAGAAGATTTGTATCCGGAAAAAAACTTCCAAAATGAAAAGTCTACCCTACTTCCAGTTGGTGGTGAAGAAAATTGCAATTTTGAGTCCAGTATTTAGTTTGTATTTAGAAAGTTCATTGCGTAGTTTAGCATTATGAAAAACAGCGATGTTTAATGCGTTCGAAATCATTTTACGTAGCCCTTGTCATATATATGAGGTCAAAATCTTGTAGAGCAAGTTCAATAATTAAATGCAAACTGTAAAACTGCAAAACACTGTAATTTGTCGTTTAGTATTTCAGTTATTTTATAAATGTAAATAAACTAGGCTCCCTCCGAAGAAAAGAGGCCTAACAGATATACCGCCAATTCTCGTCCCACTGTTCTCTATTTTTCCGGAACACTTCACACGAGTTTACATGAAATAGCATAAGCTTAGGCTTAGTAACCGCTGCGTTTTCTCTCTCGTTTTTACGGCTATACATGAAATAGCATAATAGTCGAGTTTACATGAAATAGCATAAGCTTAGGCTTAGTAACCGCTGCGTTTTCTCTCTCGTTTTTACGGCTATTTTGCAGAATGCAAAATAGGAGTTATGTGAGCGAACGCGAATTCGGTCGGTCACCTTCGATGGGTCGTAGACTTTTGTTTGTAGATTCCGCTGACCAATGCATAACGATGCAAGGTCAAAATGTCTACAAATGTGAAACGTAGTGAAGCAATGAGTGATGAGATAATTACAGCATGCGGTGCGAGCATGTTTAAAAACAACCTAGAAAGCATTTGCTGTCCTTGTTACGAAATGAACGCGGGCTCCTAAAATTCACTGAAACCAAGATGCAAAAATTTTGCATCTTGCTTAATGACTAAATAGACCAAAATTCACTGAAACCAAGATGCAAAAATTCTGCATCTAGCTAAATGACTAAATAGCCCAAAATTCACGGAAACCAAGATGCAAAAATTCTGCATCTTGCCTATTAAAACGAAATAGCCCAAAATTCACTGAAACCGTGATGCAAAAATTCTGCATCTTGCTAACTGACTAAATCACCCAAAATTCACTGAAACCGTGATGCAAAAATTATGTATCTTGCTTAATCACTAAATAGCCCAAAATTCACTGAAACCGTGATGCAAAAACAAAAACCTGCCCTGCTGTGCAAAATGTTTCATGTCAAAACATATATGTCCATTTCAAAGCGACGATCTCCTGCAATCTTTAAAATTCACTGAAAATGCAATGTTCTCCTCCAGCCATTAAACAAAAACAGGATATTAAATAAGCTTATACCAACAGAAAATCTGCTGATGTTATGCTGTAAAAATATCAGCAAATTAACATTTATCTGCTTATGCATATGCAGCATAAATCTAATTACGTAACGAAAGTCTGCAGCAATCTCAGCTTTGCTGGAAAAGGAATGAAGAAGTTCCTTAACCAGACTTTCCGTAACCAACATTAAAATATTTTCATTTACATTACTAAGTTCCTACTTTATTCCTACTGTACAAACTACATTATTTGAAAATAGTACGCATGAAACAATAATATAAGACAATCTCTGGGATGCCACAGTCACCAGTTTCAACACTTCCTGAGTTATCCCACGCCAAATATTACAGCATACAGTATATATCAGATGTTGTAAATCTGTGGTTTTAAAATGACATTGACTATTTTTCAAAATTCAAAATCACCTTAACTGAAAAGATAATTCTCTGAATTTTAAGAATTCTAATTCCCTTAAATTTTCTGATCTGTGGCAACCCTGAAGCTGTGTAGACAATGCATAGTAAAAAATTCTGACACTAGCTTTTTTGGATTCTAAAAATGTACTATTGTTATTTGAATTTGTAATTATATATCATTTATTGGCACTGTCCCTGCTGATGTTGCTTGACTCCACTGTCAACTTTTGGCAGACAACATGTTGATCACGTGCTCAACAAAATTGCGTGCCTTCCATTATTGAGCATAGCAAAAAATGCATTTCCTATAAGAGAGAAGCATGAGTTATGTAAGAAATATGCACATCAAATTTCCACCCTGTGTAAGGAGAGAGGAAAGGACTTCGGTGAGAGTTAATGAAAGGTTTAATAAGACAATGTTTTTTATTTAACAGAATAGCACTAGATGAAGTTGAAAAAGATCTTTAATCCCCTTCCACATAATAGTATTCCTACTGAGACAGTGGCAGATCTAGGAAAGGGGCCAAGGAGGCCCGGGCCTCTACCTTATTTTTAGGCCAAAAAGAGGCCCGTAGGGTCCAGAAAAATTATTTTTGCAGTGTACCCATATTCCAGGGTCTGGGTGATTGCCCCCACCCTCTCCCTTATCTGAAGGTCTTGATCCACCACTGTGAGATGGCCTCATAAGAATTTTGTTGTCAGCGTCATTGCTAGTTAGTACAGTGTACATGTATTGTATCAACAAACCCTGACAAGACAGGATGTAATGGTGTCATCAACATTTGATGACATATTATCATTTTCAGACTGCAGCACAGTTGTCTCATTCATAGCCAATGATTGTGCTTGTCACACAACCCTCCCTCCCATTCCCGACAAAGAACAGTTGTTAAAGCCCTAATAACATTTCTTTACACGATTCAGCCAATCACAAATTGTTGTAAAGTCAAGAACTCTTAAAGGACACCCATATAAGATGGACAACTACCTAAACTGGACTGTTGTCTTAGAGAGAGTTGACTGTATACATGTATGTATAAATCTTAGGATGATGCTCAACCTCACTATCTCATGACATTTCAAATTGAATGTTAAGGAACATATGTACATCAGAAAAAAAACCAAATAGATAAGAAATACAGTAAATATAACATTACCAATATCATTTCCATGTCCTACATGTATTTCCAGAACATGTCTATAAACTTTATTCACTCCCCTTCCCCATCAAAATACATGTTCTGAGATTCCCTTGTGAGTAGAATTTCATCCAAGACCACTATTAATATTAGTTTCTTTTAACTACATGTAGATCACTATCAATGTGTATACACTGTACATACACATGCATACAAATTAATACTCCATCACAAAGCCTCAACAAGATGGGTGTGAAAATGAAATCAAACTTTCAAATAACAAAACATTTTCAGATTGCAGCAAAGTCTCCTTCACAGCCAGTGTTCTACAGTAAGTTATTACATAAATGCCCACCACCTGCCCCCACCCCTGTCACCAACAGCTATTTGAGGCCGAAAAACATTTCACGACTATCATTACAAGTCTTTCACCAAAAATCGGCACCCTGGAAGGCGAGGAATGCACCAGAAATCACAATCTCGGCATCCTGGAATGGGGAATATATATGGGGCAGTCACTCCATGGTCTGCGGTTTTCATTTTTGTGCCACATAGTAGAAGCCAGGCAAGTTTATACTTATCAGATACAATGTAAAGTATGTCCAGAAATGCACGGTAATGAGATTCATGTTCCTCATAATAGGCATCACAAAGTGTCCTTATTAATGAAATCCCACCAAAACACACCAAATTATATCAAATATGAAGTATACGAAAACGTCTAAAAGCCCAGTAGGACATGAAGTACTCTGTAAACAATACTTGCATGCATTTCTGGACATAAGTGATACTTATACACATAAAATGCTTTGCAAAGTTTCTTACAACCATGGCTCTGTAAAGAAGTACACATGTATTATAGCTGATTTCTTTAAAGCCTGCTCTCGAAAGGTAGGTCTCGAATATGCTGCACTGACCTGTCTGATATTATGATTGGGTTATTGTTCTGTCTGGATTCGTATCCGTTGTTTCAAAGTGAGGATTGCTTTTTGATGACATTAATTTTATGTTTTTTGTTACATTTCCTTGACTAAAAATATGAATATACTATGTATACTGTAATACACAATGTAATAATAAAAGTGGGCAAATGTGCTCGCTTGCTGCTCTGAAATCAACATGTTCATTCGCGGCTAGCAACAATATTATCCCTTATCGTCATCCTCCTTTATGCTTGGCTATAATTTTTTTTTTAAAAAGGAGTACCACAGGGGGGCTTCACCTCTTACTTTTCTTCCAGATACCGGGGATTTCACTTGCCCCGCTATTGCCTGAGAAGGGGGTAGGGGGGTGGGGGGGGAGGGGGTAGGGTGGACCAGGGGGTTTCAAATGACTGGTGCATTATGATACCGTTTGAGTTTGTCAACCCCAACAAAACATACTGGGTCAGATTTGAAATTTTGTGTAAGCTTTGCTCATAACGAAATCCGTTCATTTTCCAACATCAAACTGTTACACTTTAGGTTAACAAGACATGTCCTTTCACCGAGGTTTAAAAGTTATTCCCCAATGTCTGATCCGTTAGGAACCACACAATTTCTTACATCAGAAACTATTAGGTTATTGAGTATTGAATGTCTGCTCCGTAGTTCTGCTCATAACTTTAAAAATATATACATGCAACTTACATGTAGGCACAAGCTCTCCCTCTCTCTCGTTGTAAGGGCTTAGTAGTTTACACTAGCAAGGCTTACACCGTGATCATGGTTAATGAAATCGTAAATCGTGCCAGAGATGTGGTTTCAATTCTTAGTGTGGTCATAAAGTTACTTTAAGCCAGGCAAAACGATAAAACATGTTTCGTTGTTTTGCCGGGCCTTTCAGTACGGTAGACTAAGAAACTGACGGCCGTTGGCGAAAGGAACAGTTAAAAAATAATGTTTTTAACTCACCTTTATGCATTGTTATTGAATGAAGACTTTCCACCCTTCACATTCTCCAAAAGATTGCCAGATACGCTGAGCAACTGGTGCGGGTTTCACTCTTGCCATTGCAGAATATCTTTGAATTCTAAACATTGAAAATTTCAAAATGGTGGCTTTGGTGTCGGCCGGCCAGTGCTTTCCAACGGTCATTCTCGAGACCGCAGTTGAAGGCTCCAGCGGATTTCCGTGGCGTAGCCAATCATGGCACTCGAATCTACTCACGTGACTATTGTTGAATCGTTGCTCCTTCAATTTTTTGGCGCCGGTCGTTTGAATTATCTGCCGTCCGTTGGAATAAGCTCGCGAGTGGACAACACAGATTGTCTAGCATAATGGTTTCGCTAAATGTAATTACATGTACATACAGAAGAACAATTATGCTGTGTAAACCTGTGTGTAAAATGGAGAAAAGTGTACTAGAGCTTGTGATTCTTGGAGCTGATCGAAGGCCTTGTTTTTGAGGTGTTATTACAACGCACGCCTTGGCAGTCAGGAGAGTCATTTACAAAGTGTCTTGGTGAGTACATGTACATAGGCTTATACTTCTTTTAAAAACCAACTGGGCAGCTTACGGGTATAAATTGGATGCTGACATTCTGGATTCGCTGAAGCATAACACCCGACTTTGTTTGCACAAACTTGTAGTCACTGGATACAATAATATTTGCTGAAATTGTTACAGCTTCGTGTGTTTTTATAATAATTGTTCGGAAACAAATTAAATACTGGCCTAAATACCAGAGTGAAACTCTCCAAACAGCTGATCATAGGCTTCATTAGAGTGCAAAATATTACACTGTTGTTGTTGTTTTATCTTTTTTTACATTGTCGATCGGTTATCCCCCATTTTGTTGTTGCAGTACACAGGCTGAGACACTGTTCAACAAGGTTAATCTAAAATACATTCAATTTAATATTTTACAGGTGAAAGAAGAACAGAGGAACCTTTCAAAGTGGAAAAACTAGAAAGGACAGTTGTATAAGATTGTATACAATTGTACATCTCATCAGATGACAGTTATTACGTCCAGCATTTTTTCATGTCAGTAACAAGCCAATTTTAGCCACATGCAATGTTTTACGCTTAAATGAAGAGAAGATCCTCGAAGTTATGAAAACAACTTGAGCAGTTGTGAAAAAAAAGCCTGAAAAAATCAGGCTTGCCGGGACTCGAACCCTGACCTCTGCGATACTGGTGCAGCGCTCTAACCAATTGAGCTAACAAGCGAACTGGGAGCTGGTCATTAAATTAGTTCATCCACAGTTCAAATATATGATTTCATATATTCATTATTTCATCTTCATCTTTCCCGGGTATATTACAAACCAATTTAATGACCAGCTCCCAGTTGGCTTGTTAGCTCAATTGGTTAGAGAGCTGCACCGGTATCGCAGAGGTCAGGGTTCGAGTCCCAGCAAGCCTGATTTTTTTAACTGCGAGGATCTAATTTATTCTTCTCTTCATTTATTCTTCATCTGCAGTTCAAATATATTATTTCATATATTCATTATTTAATTTTGCACTTAATTTATTTATATGCCAATCAAAGGCATCATTTTAGGCAATTGTTTCAGAATATACTTGGGAATTTTGGTAAAGTGCATATGTAATTACCAGAAAAGTGTTATTGTCATAGCAATGCTTACCTGTAGTTCAATTCTACCTGTTACCATGGCCAATCAATTCCCCATCCCTGGATGCAAAGAACTGGACCTTGCCCGGGGAGAGGATACATACATACATGTACATAAATTAATTTCGCTCCCCGAAAAGGGCTTTTCAGCAGTAATGTTAAAAAAGAAAATTTAAAATACAAGAAAAGAAAAATTAATTACAAAACATTTGCAATAAAAATTATGATGAGGAAACAAACTAATAAAAGTTTGGTAACAGGTAAAATTGAACTATGCATAAATAAACTTTTAAATTGTTCTACAATGTACATGTAAAATAGATATCTTACATGTAATTTTGGCATTCCCTCTTGTAAACCCTTATTTGTTGTTCAAAAGAATTATTTTTGTCTTTCTACATTTAACATAATATGAAGAAATTACAAGCTACTATACATGTATTCTCATCTATCAGTACAGTATTTCCAAAACATTCAATACTATACTAAAAAACTTGGGGATTCTGACTCATTCAACCAAAAAAATGGGTGAGGGGGAGTATTTTTTTATGAATTCTAAGCCTGAGTGAATAAGATTATTTTAACACATTGGTAAATTTTGAATTTATGGTATGAAATCTGCTATTAGCATTGTATGACTGGATAAAATATTAGTGGTTTGTGGTTAATTTTGTAAGCTCCCCAGGTCAATTTCAGCGTTTTGTTATTTCTGGAAGCAGAGGCTGGATGCCACAACTATACACTGTATCTGCCATTTTGTATTTCTTTAGCTAGGAAATGTTATTTTCATTAGGTAAAAGTCAGGGAATATATAAAAAAACTGTTGTTGGGGCAGACATGAATCTGGCCTATTTCATTCACCAGTAACAAGTCTTGCATTTTTTAGTTACCAAAAATACATGTAAGACTTCTTAGTACATATATATACTAAAACAGTGGATAGCGTTTCTGGCACGCACTGATTGGCTACTCAAACTCCGAATATCCTTTGCTGTTCACCTCCAAGCAACGTGCACGAGAAAATTGTAATCGTTGCAAGAATGAATTAGTCAAAAATCATCCTTTCGGGTTACCGGTATATTATCTCACTGTTTTAGTGTATACTTAAACAACTATTCACCTCACAGGGTTCGCACAGTCTTGAAAAGTCCTTGAATTTTAGGGGGAGTCCTTGAAAAGTCCTTGAATTCCATTTTTCCTTGAAAAGTCATTGAATTTCTGTGTAAGTCCTTGAAAAGTCCTTGAATTTTCTTCAACTTTAAATGTAGAGGCATCGAAACCAATTTTGCTGTGCATAGACTGATTTTCTTTTCCTGTGTAAAGCAACTTCAAACACTCTAAAACACGGTTGTAAAAGCACCTAATAACGAGAAAAGACAAGTGAACTGAAAAATGTAGAGAAGGAGATGGAGCAAACACTTGAAGCCTTAGAAACCTGTCAGCTTGGACTGGGAATGTTTCATTTATATATCATCTGTGAAAATACGTTCCTGGTAGGTGGTCCTTGAAAATTCAATTTGGTCCTTGATAAGTCCTTGAAAAGTCCTGGAAAAATGGTTGCAATTTTTTGTATGAACCCTGCCTCAGTGTCGGTGGCTAGTGGTGGTTATTTACCTCACCGCTTTGCGGCTCGGTAAATTTCCACCACTAGCCACCGACACTGAGGTGAATAGTTGTTAACTATCAAATGTTATCAATGTGCATCTCATAATAATTTGTTTCTTTTGTTTGAAGGGCTATTTAGTCATTAAGCAACCTGCAGAATTTTTGCATCTTGGTTTCAGTGAATTTTGGGTTATTTAGTCATTTAGCAAGATGCAGAATTTTTGCATCACAGTTTCAGTAAATTTTGGGCTATTTAGTCATAAGGTAAGATGCAGAATTTTTGCATCTTGCTTTCAGTGAATTTTGGGTTATTTAGTCATTTAGCAAGATGCAGAATTTTTGCATCTTGGTTTCAGTGAATTTTGGGCTATTTACTCATTAGGCAAGATGCAGAATTTTTGCATCTTGGTTTCAGTGAATTTTGGGTTATTTAGTCATTTAGCAAGATGCAGAATTTTTGCATCTTTGTTTCAGTTAATTTTGGGTTATTTAGTCATTGAGCAAGATGCAGAATTTTTGCATCTTGGTTTCAGTTAATTTTGGGTTATTTAGTCATTGAGCAAGATGCAGAATTTTTGCATCTTGGGTTCAGATTGATGCTAGAAAAATTCCCACTAAATTCAAACTTTTAATTCAGAACTGCTGTTCACGTGTAACTTAACTGTTTATCAAATTGCCCTGCTGAAATAAAGGCTTTCTTCACTGTACCACTTTGGTTGTTGTTGAAAATATTATGATCCACAATGAACACAATACGGGCTCCGAGCCATACTCTTGTGGTCGACGATAAAAAGGAAGTTTGGAAAAACCCATTTTAGTTTGGAACGCGTTAACAGTACAAGCACCGAAGCAAGCTAAGTATAAACAACAGATAGATAGATAGATAGATAGATAGATTTATTAGCAAATTCCTTGCAGCCGCCGAAGCGGCTGAATTACGAAATACTTTACAATAAAATTTATATTATACAAGATAAAATATTACAACCTAATTATAATTAAAACTATGGTTCATAATGAAAGTTTTCCTAAACCTATGTGTCTTACAGATCGGTAGCTTAAAGTATCCCCGGGATCGTGTGCAGTAAGTGGACTCGTTACGTGGCGGCAGTAGATCATGTAGCTTATGGCTTGGGTCTTCCATAATTTGATCGAATAAAGTTTCGCTCAGCACCTGTCTTCTCTCATACAGTGAAGTGATGCCTGCAGCTACCAGAGCTTCAGCATAAGATAGGTCAGGATATATTATCCGCAATGCGCGCTTTTGCAGTCTTTCCAAGTTATTAGATAGGTACTGCGGCAACGCATTATGAAAAACTGGGCACGCATACTCTAAGACGGGACGAATGCATGTTGTGTAGAACAGTAACATATCCTTCGGATTGACCTTTGCGCGTTTTAGCTGCTTTAGGAAATACAGTCGTGTTGCGGTCTTTTTGCAAATATGATTAACATGTACATTCCACTTGAGGTCGTCTGAAACTAAAACTCCTAATAGCTTTGCGGACGGAACAACTTCGATTTGCTTATCGTTAATAGTGATAGGGCCTACAGTACTAGGTGAACTAGAAAAGGATATTCTCAGCTCTTTACACTTAGACTCGTTTAGCTGAAAACCATCAGCTTCAGACTGCCGAACTAGTTCATCAACGCATGACTGCATGCAACTGGTTTCGTTCTTGGATACTGACTCGGCGAGAGTGGTATCATCAACATATTTCCAGAGAGTTGTGTCAGCTACAGAGAGATCATTTATCATTATAAGAAATAGCCATGGGCCCAGTTTGGTCCCCTGTGGGACCCCCGCAGGAACAGCCTCCCACTCCGAGACACAATCGCAGCTGAGCTTCACCCTTTGCTTTCGATCTATAAGAAAGTCTATAATCCAACACATAAGTGGTCTTGGGATGTCATACGAGGAAAGCTTTCGCGCAAGAACATGATGGTCGATCAGATCGAATGCTTTGCGAAAGTCAAAGAGCATAACCCTCATAGTCGATCCATTACCATCTGTTGATTTCGCCCAGTAGTGCATCATACTTATTAACGCATGCGTAGTGCTGGATTTGGGTATTGTTCCAAACTGTTGTGGATCGATCTTTTGGAGGACAGCAGGCTTGACGTAAGATTCGACGACGTACTCCTCCGCTATCTTTGATAGAATTGGTGTCAGGGAGATGGGTCGAAGATGTTTGTTTATATCCTGCACAGGTTTTTGCTTGGGCACTGGGACAACATCTGCCTCTTTCCACGATGGAGGGAGGCGACCTTCACGATAAGATGAATTTAGAATGTCTGCAACGTATACAGGATCTATAGATAAATTACAGCCAAAGCGGATACAGCAAATAGGAATGTAAACGTGGCAATTACAGCTATTACAAACTACAGCGAAAAGACAAAATAAGTTAAGAAAAATACACACTATTTACAAACAAAATATGAAAAAAACTAGCCTCGAGAAAACTGGTCGGCGACAAGTGGTTTGACATACACGAGGAGTGGTTTATAAAGGGGCTAGAGATCCCGATGGGAATTATGCAATACCCGCTAATTAACAACTAAAAGAAATACATTTTATTTTTATACTTTTTTCACAAGGAGCGGACTTCCAAGGCTCGTGGGGGGGAGGGGGGAAGAGGGTGCGGACGCACCCGTCGCACCCCCCTGGCTACGGGCCTGTATGGCCTGTCACGAGCGTATTTTCAAAGTATTTACACTTTGTTCGCAATTTTCTCATTTTTTCGCAAGCCTCGTGGGATATCATTACTAGAAAAGATCAGTTATATAATGTCCTATCAAAGAGTACCTTTTCAATTTACGTTTACCACATGACAGCGGAGTAAACACGGAAATTGCGTCGTGACCGTGCTCGATTTTCATTCACTTCATAAGAACAGATTCTGGTAAGAAATCTTCGGGTCACCGAATCAAGCGTTTCCATCGTTCCTATCGTTTCCATGCCCGGCGTGGTTTTGTAAGTGTCATTTCTTTAAGAAATGATTTAAGTCAAAACAAAGGCTCTTCTTTAATTTTTGCTTAGTAGGCTAAAAAGGGTCGTGTTGTCTTTTAATAGAACTATTGCAATCCAGATCGGATGAATAAAAGAAACAACATAGAACTGTGCACCGCCCAAATGTGTCTTGTAAACGAAATTCTTTCGATTTTGCCTATTGACTTCGCATTTTACAGTCCTCAAAATGCAAAAAAATATACCCTGAAAAAGTCTCTGACGTCTCGTATCTTTTGTGGTTTGTGTCAACGACGTCCATCTCTTCGAAACATAAGTGCATGAAACAATTTGTTTGCGAAAAGCGAGATACCAACAACAACAACAACACTTGCGCTTTATTTGCATGACCATAAAACATTACAGTATTGCAAAAGCATAATAATAACAATAATAATAACAATAACAACAATTACAATAAAAAGTCATTAAACAAAACTAATCAAATAATCAGTGATCAAGAATTTGATAACAATTTGTCTCTCATTTCAAAACAGGACGATATAAACCACAGGTAGCCAAACCTTAAGATACGACTGAAAATAAATAAAATGATCTAAAATTGTCAAATGTTTATTTTCTGCAATTTTTCTCATTTAATCATATGCAATTTGGAACCACAAAAGCCACTTTCTAGGGGAGGTGTATGTAATGTCGCGTGCAACACATGATGAAGTGTAACCAAATCATGTGTCGCACGCGACATTGCATACACCTCCCCTAGAAAGTGGCTTTTGTGGTTCCAAATTGCATATGATTAAATGAGAAAAATTGCAGAGGCGCTCGGGCCGCGGATGGTTCGTGGAGGTTTACCACTAAAATATTGTCGTTTTGACGGGGAAAGGATGTAACATTGGGCACTTTTTCGGTATGTATTTATAGAATGACTATCGAAGCCTTTGAATTTGAGGCGTTTTGAGGGAAAGATGGCAAACTTTGAGAATGACAGCTCATTTCATGAACACGGGTCTGCATTCTGGCGGTTCGAGTGTGCAACCTTTCGCTTCGCTTTGATTGTTGGGAACAATTTTAGAATTAGCATATTATGCTAATTTTCAAAGCTCACATGAATATGTAATATAAGATTGATAAAACAATAAACATTTGACAATTTTAGATCATTTTATTTATTTTCAGTCGTATCTTAAGGTTTGGCTACCTGTGTATAAACTGCACTAATTGCATATTAACATAATAGTCAGTGGAGTTCATTAATTGCACAATCAAGGTTGAAATTGATAACTGCTTGGGATTCGAAATTACATGATCTATTTTACTGAAAAAGTTGTCTCCAAAACAGACAAAAGATATTGATGCGATTATGTAGCCGATCTTGTTCTTACCAAAGGCGTGCTACTTTAATAGCGCTTGGAAAATCCACTGGGCTGCGTGATTATTGTGATATCAAGAGGCTGATCGCAAAAAAGTAGTACTATTAACCAGCTCTCTGGATACCTCTCAAATCTTCGCTACGCCGGCACAGCGGTATGAAATTCATGTTAGTTAGATAAGTAAAGGTAAGATACTTGCAGTCTTCTTCTTGGGAGATATATATTCTGGAATTTGAATATTAACGTTAAATTGATTATCCGTTTGGATACACTGTTTGAACAACAACATCAAAATTAAACGTAATTAACTGCGCGGATACCACGTACAAAATTGAAATCGTACAACGTCTGGCAGGTGTGCACTGTAACAGCGCTAAGGCTAAAGTAATGGAATTCAATTTTAGTCAAAAACATGTATGCAATTAATTTTAGTGTTTGCCATATGCATGACGAAATTCAGTTACAATTTACGCAAGGAGATATGACTTCTTATTAGTATCTCTGGGTTATTCCATACCACTGGGGACGGTGCGCCACCTTACAGTACGGACGAATAAAAAGTTAAAGCGTGCTTTTTATTAGTATCTCTGGGTTATTCCATACCACTGGGGCCGGTGCGCCGCCTTACAGTACGGACAAATAAAAAGTCAAAGTGTGCTTTTTATTAGTATTTTTGGGTTATTCCATACCACTGGATGTGCCACCTTAAAGTACGGACGAATAAAAAGTTAAAGCGTTCTTTATATCTCTGGGTTATTCCTTACCACTGGGGCCGGTGCGCCACCTTACAGTACAGACGACTAAAAAGTTAAGGCGTTTTTTTATTAGAATCCTTGAGTTATACCATACCGCTGGGTGCGCCACCTTACGGTACAGACGAATAAGAAGTTCTTTTTTTTTTTTATTGCAAAACACAGGGAAAAAAACAACTTACAGTTCAACTACTTACATTACTTATGGGACAATTACCTACATCACTTACTGGATAATTACTAACAATACAATTACTTACATTACTTACACTACCATAAGTTACATTGTATTAATTAATTAATTAATTAATTAATTAATTAAAAAGACTACTTACTACTTACATACAATACACGTTACTTACAATACTAACAAGTGCAACACTTGTTAAGGTTGACCTACAGTACAATAATATCCGTGCACAGTGTTAGCCTGAGGGTTTTCTTCATTTTTTTACAGTTGCTTGTTGGTAAATCCGTTTAATTAGAATTATCACCCACTTAGATTTCTAAAGATTATCATTTGACGCTGCTCCAGTTTTGAGGCTGTTGTAACATGCCAGAAAGACAGAGAAATGTTTCATTTCAGGGGACAATTTGCGTGTCCTACACGACCATATATAATATCTCGCCACAAGAAAATTAAAATTAAGTTTCTGTTAGTATATTTGGCCATACTGCTGGGTGCGCCTGCTTACGGTACGGACGAATTCAAAAAATATACAGTGTGCTTTTCGTTAATATACCTGGGTTTTTCCATACCGCTGGGTGCCCCACCTTACGAATGAAAAATTACAAAGCGCTTTTGATTAGTATCTCTGGGTTATTCCATGCCGCTGGGTGCGCCGAGACCCTTGTTTGAAAACCCAAGCGCGAGACTTTACTATCTGACTTCTTATAAAAAAGATCTGAGCCCGAGACCCACAAGGAAAAAGAATCGTCTCCGGATCGGACGTTATAATGAAAGGTTGTTAGTAAAACGCGCAAAGGCGTAACGGGTAACGGTGTAACGGCGTAACGAGAAAAGGCGCATCTATTTTTTTTTTGGCTATAAAGATAAATTAAATTCGCGTTTTGCAGACAACTGGAACCTATTTTTTTTTTTACTAATAACAATCGTAGTTACTTGAACCCTCGACTTATATTAAACAAACACGCAAACAAGGAAAGTCAACTCAAAAACCTTATTTTCTCATAGTCAACAAATATGATCTGTGGCTAAATAACCTGCAGCCGGTCGAAGTCTTCACAACACTAAACTGACCGGCAGGCTTGTTAGTCAAAGGAACACACTCTTCATATGAGCCCGGTTGACCGGGCTGGCCCGGTTACCGAGATCTGGCCTCACTCTCGGCTATTTGCTTTGTAAAAATTTCGATGCGTTCACATGAGAAGGCGGGCGAGCCCGGTTACCGAAATCTCGGTTTCTACAACCCAGGGCCTTTTCATATGAGCCCGGTAACCGGGCTGGCTTGGCTACCGCGGGATGAATTTTGTCGTCTGTTCATGTGGGAAATTTCAGCCCGGTTACCGGGATGAAATTCAAGAAACAAAACCAAAATGGCGCCACATAAACAAGTATGGTTCGCGACTATCATAGCTTTGTCGACTCTTGTAACTTTACTAATAAAGCTAATTCGAATACTTTTAAAGTGGAAATGCATACACAGCAAAATTATGCCATTTTGGCCGCCCCGTTTCGAAAGCGAAGCTAATTTTTCAAAAATATTTTCGTCCCGGTACCCTTGCTGAAGTGTTCATATGGGAAAATTTCATCCCGGTTGTGGAGATCTCGGTTGTAGAAACTGAGATCTCGGTAACCGGGCTGGCCCGCCTTGTCATATGAACACATCGCAATTTTTACAAAGGAAATAGGAGAGAGGCGAGATCTCGGAAACCGGGCCAGCCTGGTCAACCGGGCCCATATGAAGAGGCCCCATATGATCTCGGCAAGCGGGATGAAAATTTTTCCATACGAACACTCCAACCCGATTACCGGGACGAAACTTTTTTGACAAATTAGGCCCTATTTATATGATCTCGAGTACCCGAGACAACCTTCCCCCCCTCCCCTCCCCGAGTAACCCTGGGCGAGCTAACTTTTCACTAAGATGTTGAAAGATTCCACCTGCCGTTTATATGATCCTCCCGAGTTATCTCGGTGGGGGCGAGTTGTTTCGTCTCGGCAGGTTTGGTAGGATAACCCTGGCCGACGGGACATCTTTTTCTCATATAAACACTTTGGCTCGCCTTCCCGGGGCAACTCATGGCGTGCCGAGTGTCACGTATTTTCTAAATTTCAGGTTTTAAATCAGAAATTTACATTACAAAAGCAAAATAAACTCAGCAAAGCCCACACTGATCGAATAAATGAAAGAAACTCAAACGAAGAAAGATATCTGCGGATTTTGAATATCAAAAATCTTTATGAATAATCACTGAGGAGGTTCAACTTTGACTCGGATAGCAGGGACACCTTTTTCTCATATAAACGCTCGATAAAGTTGCCTCGGAAGGGAGCGTTGTCTCAGGTACCCGAGACTATATAGGGCCAGAAGTCCATAATTGTGGACTTCTGATAGGGCCTTATTGCGTTCGACGAAGGAGAACGCACCCTAATCGAGAAAAACTCTTGCTTTTATGGACTATACGACGTTGTCAATTTGGCCCCCCCAGAAAATTTTTCAGGGGCGAATGACGTCATCTCCATGCCATGTGCTTCTGTTTTGCTGTTTGGAGTGATTTCTCTCGACAAAATTGTCCTGTGTTATGGTCTGTTATCGCTGCTGTTTGGAGGGTTTTCATCCAAGGTAGAAGAGTTTTAATCAGCCACCGAACGTCGTAAAAGGAGTGGAAATCGAATAACTCGATTCGTTGTTTTATAGGCAAGGTAAACCAGCGTGTTTGCATGCAAAACGATTCACAAAACTAGCTAAAATTTCAAATCGTTAGCATTTCATGTAAAACGAGTGAGTAGAATAAGGATCAAAATTGTTTTATCGCTTCTTTGAATTTGTATTCTATAGTTATTCGCAGAATGTTTAGGCATTTTGATGAGGAAATCATTATTGAATATTATGAGTGTATTGACTATGAACGAAAAGTTGATGTGCTGTGCCTCGATCTATTTTCAAATTGAAGTGAAAGTATTTGTAGAAGTCTGTGGAGTTTTAGAAATTGTGTAGTGCTCCTGTAGTGCCAAAAGATATTAAACAACTAAAGTGAAATAAATAATTATTTGTTGTGTCCATGATAATTCATTTCTATTCCATATGAATTTTAGTGTAAAAATGAATGCAAATTGCCCATTCATTTATGACTTTGTACGTTTCTGCTTTGTGAATGTCACATGAAGTGCTAGGAGCGACTTCTATTCACGTTGTTTTACAGTATTCTGACATCAATGAGAATTTGCCGTGCCATTCATTATTTGAGGTTCTTTTTGACCTTTGGTAAACAATCACTGCTATGATGACAGATCATGTTTGCGTCCGGTTGAATGGCTTCTTGTGTAACAGCGTAACACCCAATTTACGATAACATAGCTTGCAAGCAAAGAAAAATTCTGCTTTAACATATCAAGAACTGCTACAGTGTCACAATTTTTTCACAGTTTATTGAACCCCTTCGAAAAGAACACAACCCATTTCTTGATGCGACAAATTCCAGTTTATTTTGCAGAGAGATGTTCTTTTGGCCCGTCACGCAATCTTTCCTCCAAAATGTTGTGTGATGAGATTCCTCTCTCGCTCATCCTCATCGCTCCATTTGAGGCATATTAAATTGCATAGTTTGCCAACAACCTTGCTTCTTTGCTACTACCTGACTCTCCATCTTAGGTCGAACGCACTCCCCTAATCGCTGATTACTACTAGTATAATTATTAGCTTCGCTTTTGCAGCAGAGCGGAACAAATGGCATATTTTTGCCTTGTATGCATTCCACTTCAAAAGTATTCGAATTAGGTTTATTACTTTAGTTACAAGAGTCGACAAGTGTTGATAGTCGCGATCGATACAAGTTTTTGTGGCGCCATTTTGGTTTTGTTTCTTAAATTTCATCCCGGTCGACCGGGCTCCGGGACCGGGCTGAAGTTTCCCATATGAACAGACGACAAAACTTATCCCAGTAGCCGGGCCGGTTCCCGGGCTTATATGCCCTAAGAAGTGCTTAGCAATTCAGAAGAGCGCCATAGATCTCTTTGTTTACGCTGGGCATAGACATGATACGAAGCCATGAGTTGCGACACGTTTTTGCATGGTAAGGACTGCCGGCGTTGAAAACTCTACCCTTTGCTAGACATAACATGAAACGATGTCAGGTTTCTTTTGTTCACCTCTTTTATCAGTATTACTTTTAAATTAGTTTTCACCCTCAATTAGGCTCCTTTGAAAATCGCTGAACCCAACAAGCCGCGTACTAATTCAACTACTAGAGTACTGCTAGACAACTGTTAGACATTTCTAGAGAGATGTTTACAATGCAGCTGTTTTAAAGCATTCATATCTATTATATCTAAGAGTTTAGACTGTTTCTCCTTTCCCCTGTTGGAAGTGTTTGTAATAATAATAATAATAATAATAATAATAATAATAATAATAATAATAATAATAATAAACCTTTATTTAACCACGATCTGTTTTAAAGCAAATACATGCTTGAGGGGTCGTGTGACTACCTACCTACCTAAGAAAGATTTAATATTACATTGTGATGAACTAAATTAAACGATACTATGTTTTAATAAGATTAAGATTTAAAAATGAAAATCACTCATGTGTTTCGGAGTTGTCTGGATCGACAAAACTGCCAAAATTAAGTTTTTTAAATATGGGGTCTATTCTCGCTTTTTTGCAAAACTGCTTGTGGTTGGTAGCGTTATTAAAGTAGCATGACACAAAATTCCATAAGACTGCCCCTCTGTACCGGATTGAGTTCTTTTTTGTGGGTTTATCTTTTTGCTCCGGTATTGTAAAATCCTTTTCATTGTAAACAGTTGTTCCCACTGATATAAATATAGCATCTCCCTCAGGGGATGATTATTGACCACCGCATAGACGACATAGACGGCTGTTGTTTACCAGATTGAAGAAATCGATTTTTTTTTGCCTTTTATAAATCATCCCACTATGTCCTTTAGATTTTGAGGATGAGACAGCGAATGTGCCAAAAATCCAAAACAATCGGATTTTTAACATGATTCAAGACTCTGAGGAACTTGATTCAAATGCGAGCTTTGTCCAAGAGAAACAGGGCGGGAATTGAAAGGGTTTCTTATTTTTTAGCAAGAATGTCTCGTATTGGCTGTTAATTAAACAAGGGAGCGAAGCAAAGAAAATACTTCGATTATCAGTTGAGTAAAGGCATGAAGGAAGTTTGTGGACAAAGAATTGAGGTTAAAACTACGTTGTCACCGTGGGCAACTGGCTCGGTTTCCAATAGTAAGTTGTCGAACTCAGCCGTTCCATGATTTGGCGGGCGTTTTTGGCATATGACGCATATGTACTAAGCCACAGCCAAATGCCTCGAGTTTTTGACATCTTTTTGACAAGTTTTTGATTGGTTTGATCCGGTAACGCAACGGTTCATACGAACGATCTGTAAAACGTTCAGTTTCAACCGGTTTTTCAAACCCAGAAGACTTGAAATTGAAAGTAAGGTCTCACAAAAATCTCTAAAATGCATTTCCCGTACGCAAAGTCAAGTTTGACCAAATTTTTGTCGGCATAAAATTTATTTATCGCCAGTTGAACTTGGCATAATCGCTAGTGTGAAACGTTGTTTGGAAACCTTTCAAACTTTGACGTTTGAAGACGAATCATGCAACGGTTGATGCGCCGCCTTCCATTTTTCAAGGCATCTGATTGGTGGTTTAAAGCAACCGGAAGTCATAAAACTCATCAAAGTATTAAATAAAAAACTTGTTAAAAAGATGGAAAAAGCTTTGTCGCGTGGCTACGGTTCGATGCACTGGACTGTAACGCAATTCACTTCGTCACCTTCCCTGTGCCTGACTCGACTGAAAATCGTAGTAGTTTGTTTTCTTAAGTGTTACGTAACATCATTACATCTGCAGAGGTAAGTTTTCTTGCTTCAATTTTTCAGCAAATTGAACTAATACGATGATGGAGTGATGTCTTTCCTTTTTGTTGCATTCCAGCTTTTTGTTTTTCGGGCTTCATGATCTCGCCCTATGTTCGATCGTAGCGTAGTTCGCTCGTGACATCGTTTAATAATCCATTCTCGTGACAATTTCAAGTTTTCTGTGTAATAACACCGGTTGGCAATCGCCAAGATCGTTTCGTTATATGTGTGCTGCGCGCTGAAAATCGTGGGTATTCGTCTTCTTTAGTTGCAGTGTTGCATAACATCTCGAATCACATCTGCAGAGGTAAGTTTTTGCTTCAATTTTACAGCAAATTGAACTAATATGGTGATGTTACGTTCTCCGCCTCTTTGCCGAAAACTCAGTAGTCTCAATAGCATATGGGTGCTTGCCATTTACACAAGCCATGTAGTTTCAAATTTAGCGCGTAAACATTTCATAACTGATTTAGGCTTTACGGAATAAATAAAAGGTTCAAAAATTATCCAGCTGCACTAACTGGATTGAAAGGAAGACGAAAAGTTTATTACCGCAACTAGTGGCCCATAATTTGAAAACGTTCTAAACGGAATGCTGTGAACCATTCGATTTTCCAACCGGTATTTTCGGTGTTTCCTGCGCGCTGCGCTTATTTGTTTTCTTAAGGTCGCGCAGGACCCTTGCTCATTAATAAATTCATTAGCCAAATTTCTTTAGGGGGTGTTATCTTGTAAAGCTTTAATTCTCCGAATTTTATCAAGGATATTAGGGGATGATCTAATTAGAGCGTAGTTGTAGTTTTACTGGCAGCTCGCCAGTTACGGCCTGATGTTTCAAGTTCTCAATGCTAAAACTTGCTAAACTGCAGATAATACGATTTTGTGTCCAAGTTTTCTGCTAGAATAGCACACCAAATTAAATGACTGTATGACCTAGAGATAAATTATAACCTCTTTTGAGCCCTGACAGAGAGACATTTCTCGAATTCATAAATTCCTAGAAGTTATTGACTTCTATTAAAGAGAGTAAAAATGTGAAATCTTAACTTTGGAACGTTATATCTTCTTTTTGAAAGGGAGTTTGGTAAATTCGCTTCTGTCAGGGCACAATAGAGTACACAAAGTTTATGTTTCTCGCGAATCAACTCCCGAAATTCTGTATTGGTGGAGAAAACTTGGACACAAAATTGCAGGTTTTGCCGCTTCCGAAGACCTTCCAAGTCTACGAATTAATTATGCCGAATTATGAAAATTCGCTATGTTCTAGCACACGGGACACAAAGTTGAGAAGAATAACGTGTAATTACTTATACAAAGAACTTTAAGAAATATACTCTCATGAATATTTCGATTGCTGTCGGCTTCAGACGTCGCAACTCGTGCATACCTTTAAATAAATGCATACATAATGATAGCAAGGGTCCTGCGCAGCCTTAAGTTGCAGTGTTGCATAACATCTCGAATCACATCTGCAGAGGTAAGTTTTTGCTTCAATTTTACAGCAAATTGAACTAATATGATAATGTTCTCCGCCTCTTTGCCGAAAGCTGCACGAAAACTCAGTTGTCTGAATAGCATATATGGGTGCTTGCCATTTCAACAAACCATGCGGTTGGAAATTTAGCACGTAAACATTTCATAACTGATTTAGGCTTTACGGAATAAATAAAAGGTTCAAAAATTATCCAGCTGCACTGACTGGATTGAAAGGAAGACGAAAAGTTTATTACCGCAACTAGTGGCCCATAATTTGGAAACGTTCTAAACGGAATGCTGCGAACCATTTGATTTTCCAACCAGTGATTCCACATAAATGGTAAGCACCCCATGTTTGAATACATCAGAGAAGACGCGAAAAGAACATTTGATGAATCAGAATTGAAGTTTAAAAATCCTGTTCTAACGGCATTTCTTTGATCGGCACACATTTAATAAAACACGGTTATTTTGGCGCGTGTTGCCATTTGCTGCGCGCTGAAAATCGTGGGTATTTGTTTTCTTAAGCCGTGCAGTGTTACATAACATCTCGAATCACATTTGCAGAGGTAAGTTTTTGCTTCAATTTTACAGCAAATTGAACTCATATGAGGATGTTCTCCGCCTCTTTGCCGAAATGGTTAGCACCCCATGTTTGAATACATCAGAGAAGACGCGATAAGAACATTTGATGAATCAGAATTGAAGATTTAAAAATCCTGTTCTAACGGCATTTCTTTGATCGGCACATATTAATCAAACACGGTTATATTGGCGCGTGTTGCCATTTACCGACGGCTGTTTATTATATTTTCTACAAATGCGATCACGTACAAAATAAAACAATATAATATATTACATCTCAGTAAATAATTTCGCCCGTCCACTAACAATTTCGCTTTTACTTATTGCGGAACTACGTTGTATTTACTCACAAAATACAACGGGATTCAAATATTTCTATCTTCGAATTTATAATCGAATTTAGGCCCGGTTTAAACGTCGCATTTTACACGCGCCGAATCAAATTGCCTAACTAAGTACATGTAGAATGCGACGTTTAAACCGGGCCTAAATTCTGCAGATTTGAATTAAATGCAAGTTCGATCGAATTTTCGACTATTCCAGTGAAATATTCGACTGAAGTTCGACAGTTGTTTTAAGGTCGCGCAGGACCCTTGCTATAATTATGTATGCATTTATTTTAAGAGTCTGCACGAACTGCGACGACTGAAGCCGACAACAATCGAAATATTAATGAGCATATATATATATTTCTTCAAGTTCTTTATACAAGTAATTACACGTTATTGTTCTCAGCTTTGTGTCCTGTGCGCTGGAACGTAGCGAATTATCATAATTCAGCATAATTAGATTCGAAGTTTCGAATAAAGCGCACGTTGTTGTAATAAACATTGACTCGGAAGGTCTTCGGAAGCGGCAAAACCTGCAATTTTGTGTCCAAGTTTTCTCCACCGATACAGCATTTCGGCTGTAGCATGCAGCATGCAGCTGCATGCAGCACAGCATGCAGCTGTTTTAAAGCATTCATATCTATTATATCTAAGAGTTTAGACTGTTTCTCCTTTCCCCTGTTGGAAGTGTGTGTAATAATAATAATAATAATAATAATAAACCTTTATTTAACCACGATCTGTTTTAAAGCAAATACATGCTTGAGGGGTCGTGTGACTACCTACCTACCTAAGAAAGATTTAATATTACATTGTGATGAACTAAATTAAACGATACTATGTTTTAATAAGATTAAGATTTAAAATTGAAAATCACTCATGTGTTTCGGAGTTGTCTGGATCGACAAAACTGCCAAAATTAAGTTTTTTAAATATGGGGTCTATTCTCGCTTTTTTGCAAAACTGCTTGTGGTTGGTAGCGTTATTAAAGTAGCATGACACAAAATTCCATAAGACTGCCCCTCTGTACCGGATTGAGTTCTTTTTTGTGGGTTTATCTTTTTGCTCCGGTATTGTAAAATCCTTTTCATTGTAAACAGTTGTTCCCACTGATATAAATATAGCATCTCCCTCAGGGGATGATTATTGACCACCGCATAGACGACATAGACGGCTGTTGTTTACCAGATTGAAGAAATCGATTTTTTTTTTGCCTTTTATAAATCATCCCACTATGTCCTTTAGATTTTGAGGATGAGACAGCGAATGTGCCAAAAATCCAAAACAATCGGATTTTTAACATGATTCAAGACTCTGAGGAACTTGATTCAAATGCGAGCTTTGTCCAAGAGAAACAGGGCGGGAATTGAAAGGGTTTCTTATTTTTTAGCAAGAATGTCTCGTATTGGCTGTTAATTAAACAAGGGAGCGAAGCAAAGAAAATACTTCGATTATCAGTTGAGTAAAGGCATGAAGGAAGTTTGTGGACAAAGAATTGAGGTTAAAACTACGTTGTCACCATGGGCAACTGGCTCGGTTTCCAATAGTAAGTTGTCGAACTCAGCCGTTCCATGATTTGGCGGGCGTTTTTGGCATATGACGCATATGTACTAAGCCACAGCCAAATGCCTCGAGTTTTTGACATCTTTTTGACAAGTTTTTGATTGGTTTGATCCGGTAACGCAACGGTTCATACGAACGATCTGTAAAACGTTCAGTTTCAACCGGTTTTTCAAACCCAGAAGACTTGAAATTGAAAGTAAGGTCTCACAAAAATCTCTAAAATGCATTTCCCGTACGCAAAGTCAAGTTTGACCAAATTTTTGTCGGCATAAAATTTATTTATCGCCAGTTGAACTTGGCATAATCGCTAGTGTGAAACGTTGTTTGGAAACCTTTCAAACTTTGACGTTTGAAGACGAATCATGCAACGGTTGATGCGCCGCCTTCCATTTTTCAAGGCATCTGATTGGTGGTTTAAAGCAACCGGAAGTCATAAAACTCATCAAAGTATTAAATAAAAAACTTGTTAAAAAGATGGAAAAAGCTTTGTCGCGTGGCTACGGTTCGATGCACTGGACTGTAACGTTAAAACTTCGTCACCTTCCCTGTGCCTGACTCAACTGAAAATCGTAGTAGTTTGTTTTCTTAAGTGTTACGTAACATCATTACATCTGCAGAGGTAAGTTTTCTTGCTTCAATTTTTCAGCAAATTGAACTAATACGATGATGGAGTGATGTCTTTCCTTTTTGTTGCATTCCAGCTTTTTGTTTTTCGGGCTTCATGATCTCGCCCTATGTTCGATCGTAGCGTAGTTCGCTCGTGACATCGTTTAATAATCCATTCTCGTGACAATTTCAAGTTTTCTGTGTAATAACACCGGTTGGCAATCGCCAAGATCGTTTCGTTATATGTGTGCTGCGCGCTGAAAATCGTGGGTATTTGTCTTCTTTAGTTGCAGTGTTGCATAACATCTCGAATCACATCTGCAGAGGTAAGTTTTTGCTTCAATTTTACAGCAAATTGAACTAATATGGTGATGTTACGTTCTCCGCCTCTTTGCCGAAAACTCAGTAGTCTCAATAGCATATGGGTGCTTGCCATTTACACAAGCCATGTAGTTTCAAATTTAGCGCGTAAACATTTCATAACTGATTTAGGCTTTACGGAAGAAATAAAAGGTTCAAAAATTATCCAGCTGCACTAACTGGATTGAAAGGAAGACGAAAAGTTTATTACCGCAACTAGTGGCCCATAATTTGAAAACGTTCTAAACGGAATGCTGTGAACCATTCGATTTTCCAACCGGTATTTTCGGTGTTTCCTGCACGCTGCGCTTATTTGTTTTTTTAAGGTCGCGCAGGACCCTTGCTCATTAATAAATTCATTAGCCAAATTTCTTTAGGGGGTGTTATCTTGTAAAGCTTTAATTCTCCGAATTTTATCAAGGATATTAGGGGATGATCTAATTAGAGCGTAGTTGTAGTTTTACTGGCAGCTCGCCAGTTACGGCCTGATGTTTCAAGTTCTCAATACTAAAACTTGCTAAACTGCAGATAATACGATTTTGTGTCCAAGTTTTCTGCTAGAATAGCACACCAAATTAAATGACTGTATGACCTAGAGATAAATTATAACCTCTTTTGAGCCCTGACAGAGAGACATTTCTCGAATTCATAAATTCCTAGAAGTTATTGACTTCTATTAAAGAGAGTAAAAATGTGAAATCTTAACTTTGGAACGTTATATCTTCTTTTTGAAAGGGAGTTTGGTAAATTCGCTTCTGTCAGGGCACAATAGAGTACACAAAGTTTATGTTTCTCGTGAATCAACTCCCGAAATTCTGTATTGGTGGAGAAAACTTGGACACAAAATTGCAGGTTTTGCCGCTTCCGAAGACCTTCCAAGTCTACGAATTAATTATGCCGAATTATGAAAATTCGCTATGTTCTAGCACACGGGACACAAAGTTGAGAAGAATAACGTGTAATTACTTATACAAAGAACTTTAAGAAATATACTCTCATGAATATTTCGATTGCTGTCGGCTTCAGACGTCGCAACTCGTGCATACCTTTAAATAAATGCATACATAATGATAGCAAGGGTCCTGCGCAGCCTTAAGTTGCAGTGTTGCATAACATCTCGAATCACATCTGCAGAGGTAAGTTTTTGCTTCAATTTTACAGCAAATTGAACTAATATGATAATGTTCTCCGCCTCTTTGCCGAAAGCTGCACGAAAACTCAGTTGTCTGAATAGCATATGGGTGCTTGCCATTTCAACAAACCATGCGGTTGGAAATTTAGCGCGTAAACATTTCATAACTGATTTAGGCTTTACGGAATAAATAAAAGGTTCAAAAATTATCCAGCTGCACTGACTGGATTGAAAGGAAGACGAAAAGTTTATTACCGCAACTAGTGGCCCATAATTTGGAAACGTTCTAAACGGAATGCTGCGAACCATTTGATTTTCCAACCAGTGATTCCACATAAATGGTAAGCAGCCCATGTTTGAATACATCAGAGAAGACGCGAAAAGAACATTTGATGAATCAGAATTGAAGTTTAAAAATCCTGTTCTAACGGCATTTCTTTGATCGGCACACATTTAATAAAACACGGTTATTTTGGCGCGTGTTGCCATTTGCTGCGCGCTGAAAATCGTGGGTATTTGTTTTCTTAAGCCGTGCAGTGTTACATAACATCTCGAATCACATTTGCAGAGGTAAGTTTTTGCTTCAATTTTACAGCAAATTGAACTCATATGAGGATGTTCTCCGCCTCTTTGCCGAAATGGTTAGCACCCCATGTTTGAATACATCAGAGAAGACGCGATAAGAACATTTGATGAATCAGAATTGAAGATTTAAAAATCCTGTTCTAACGGCATTTCTTTGATCGGCACATATTAATCAAACACGGTTATATTGGCGCGTGTTGCCATTTACCGACGGCTGTTTATTATATTTTCTACAAATGCGATCACGTACAAAATAAAACAATATAATATATTATATCTCAGTAAATAATTTCGCCCGTCCACTAACAATTTCGCTTTTACTTATTGCGGAACTACGTTGTATTTACTCACAAAATACAACGGGATTCAAATATTTCTATCTTCGAATTTATAATCGAATTTAAGCCCGGTTTAAACGTCGCATTTTACACGCGCCGAATCAAATTGCCTAACTAAGTACATGTAGAATGCGACGTTTAAACCGGGCCTAAATTCTGCAGATTTGAATTAAATGCAAGTTCGATCGAATTTTCGACTATTCCAGTGAAATATTCGACTGAAGTTCGACAGTTGTTTTAAGGTCGCGCAGGACCCTTGCTATAATTATGTATGCATTTATTTTAAGAGTCTGCACGAACTGCGACGACTGAAGCCGACAACAATCGAAATATTAATGAGCATATATATATATTTCTTCAAGTTCTTTGTACAAGTAATTACACGTTATTGTTCTCAGCTTTGTGTCCTGTGCGCTGGAACGTAGCGAATTATCATAATTCAGCATAATTAGATTCGAAGTTTCGAATAAAGCGCACGTTGTTGTAATAAACATTGACTCGGAAGGTCTTCGGAAGCGGCAAAACCTGCAATTTTGTGTCCAAGTTTTCTCCACCGATACAGCATTTCGGGAGTTGATTCGCGAGGAACATAAACTTGGTGTACTCTATTGTGCCCTGACAGAAGCGAATGTACCAAACTCCCTTTCAATAAAAGATGTAACGTTTCAAAGTTACGAATTCTCATTTTTACTCGATCTTTTAGAAGTCAATAACTTCTAGGAATTCATGAATTCGAGAAATGTCTTTCTGTCAGGGCACAAAAGAGGTTATGATTTATCTCTAGCTTGTATAGTCATTTAATTTGGTGCGCTATTCCAGCAGAAAACTTGGACACAAAATCGCATTATCTGCAGTTCAGCTTTGAGAGCTTGAAACATCACCGTAACCGGCGAGCTGCCAGTAAAACTACAACCATGATGTAATTCAATCATCCCCTAATATCCTTGATAAGATTTAGAGGAATCGATGTTAAAAATTTGGAGAATTAAAGCTTTACAAGATAACACCCCCTCAAGAAATTTGGCTAATGAATTTATTAATGAGCAAGGGTCCTGCCCGTATTTTACATGCGCCAAATCAAATTCTTAAATTATGCTAAATTACATTAAACCCGTAACTGAGGCCCTGTTAGGGGGTGTTTATGTCCCCAGTCTGAATTTCAAACCTCTTTATGTCGCAGTTTCAAAAGGTTCACCTTTCGCTGTCGGAATTTCGAATTTGTCCATAGCCACTGATAATATCAGAATTGTTGAAGTCCGGAATACATAACAAAAATGCGCTCTCGTAATAGTAGGCAAATTACGAACAGTGCTCTCAAATTCATTTGTTTGTAAATAGTGAGAGTGGACAGCGTTGCAGTTTATTGTGACGCTAAAGACGAGACCTTCCTCGGGGAGGTCTAGGGGCATACTCCCCAGAAAATTTTGAAAATTGAAGTAGCCAAGACGTGCTTTCCTTTATTCTGAGCGGGTACAAAGGGAACATAGAGTGAATTATTAGGGTTAGTGTTAGGGTTAGTGCAAGGGTTAGGGTTAGCATTATTATATTTTACGACAACTGTTATTACAATTTACGACAGGTATTACAATTCAAGACAGTACAGCCGTGTCGCCCCGTCGGCAGGGCCTCATAACTCTACAGTTTTGGACCTTCAAACATGGTTCAAAATCCATACAAACGTCTCTAATGCAGTTGAGACAGCGTCCCCCCAAAGCATATAAACTGTTATTTTGTCTTCTCAGTTTCGAGACAACTGTAAAGTTCTGTCATGGACCTACTGTTTGGAAGAAGCTGAGATGAAAATCACTATATTAGCTCATTTTTAAGAGTATCACAGAAATCAATCATAAAATTTTTTAAGAGTTTATGTGGTTTTGGGGGACGCTGACTCAAAGTTAGAGACGTTTGTATGGATTTTGAACCATGTTTGAAATGCATCAAACTTGGTCAGGTGACCAATCCCGATGTGATCTTTCATGTGGTGGTGTCCTTTTATCAATTGGGAAAAAATTTGAAACTCGCCCCAGTTCCCTGCGCAATTCCGGAATGGCCAATTTGAGCTTCACGCACAAACGTACTTTCGTATGTATTTCTTTTGAGTCTACGGAAAACTGTTTTGAACGTCCCTAAACCAGACGTTTCGGTTATTCTTGAGATTTAACATCACTTTGATACAACCGAGTGTTTCAAGAACTTACACCGACGGCTCTGAACCCCATGTGCAGATTTTTTAAACTTTGCCAAAAGTTGCATCTTGTCCTGCTAATCAAAATTTAATAATAAATTAAGGGTGTTTCTAACAGGTTATGCTGCTGCTATGGTAACCTATTGCGTGATAAAAATGAAATGATAACAACCTGTTCACCAATCACCAAGCATTTGTTTGACACCATGATTGTAGTCTTGGAAAGTGTTGAAAACGGTAGCCAGCTACCTTAAATAAAATAGGTGTTTGCGGCAAAAGTGTTGTCATGGCAATAGCGCAATGGGTGTCATTTTCTGTCTTCTATGATGTATATTTCCGGTGCCAAGTTTGAAGAACATCATTCTAATATTTCTTAAGATATTCTTGTCTCAGTGTTGAATCTCTTTTTCAGTGGAACAATTAATGACGTCATCATTTTCCTCATTTGCATAATACAAAATCGTTTCTAACAGGCAAATGTGCGTTAGGAAAAGTCTGAACTCACTCACCCAAGCACAGGCAACTCGCAATATAAAAACCGGCGTAAATACTCGTTTACGAATCTAAAAATTTATCACGCGTACGAGATTTCAACACACTCACCAAAATGACAAAAATGCAAGCGAGTGAAATAGAGCAATTGGATGATAAATCGTTTAATCGTTGGTGTGAAGTATCGTTGCCGAAGGTTTACTCGTTTTTTACTTTGATTTGTTTGCGGGATTTTTCTGTAAATGCAGCGCGCGAAATCATGTTTTTGTAGCTCAATAATTGAATATTCTTTTCAAAATCCAACGATGAACCTCACAGTTAACTCCACTAACTAAAAAAACACAATATTTGAAACGAAACATTTAATGGAGAAAAGTGTACAAAAGTGATTAAGGCTAAGAGGTTTGAAAGCAGCCGTTTTAAAGAAATTTAAGCGGTTTAAGCTTATAATTGACGGGAAGATCTGAAAACCGACAGAACATCGAATTCGCTCATAAATGAAGTATAAACAGATTCTCACAACAAAATGTGTACATTTACGTTTGTTACCTCATATTTTGAGAAGGCTTGTAAATTCTGCAGGGCAAAGCTTTCAAACCAGCCATACAACATCGAAGACGAAGCAACGAAAACGGTTTCGTCCAATGTTCGTAATAAACTCACAGCACTGACATATGCATAATCTGAATTGTCAGCGAAGATCAATATCTTTCTTCCTTTCGGTGTAGCTTTTAACAGTCTTTTATCCGTCACTTCAGTCAACTTGACCGGCTCTGAGCACACTTTTATATTAGCTCACAGTTAATTTTCCAGTCTTGGTCAGCCGCAGGAACCGACGACAGTGCTTCAACTCTCGCTGTTTTTCACTCGTACTCCGATATATCATGTTAATGTCAACAATTATTTCGGATCTTCCCGTTAAGAGGTTATCCTAAATCACTTGGCATAAGTTTCCATGCTGTAGATAAGTAAATAAAGCGAGAAATATTCACGAAGATCTATGCCCTCCATGGAACTCGTATAACTTTTAAAAACGCGTGGTGACCCATACTTTTTATTTTATAAACTGGAAGTGTTAAGTCTATAGAACACATGATTAATTTTTCGTTCAGTGCAAAAATTGTTTTGGCTGTTTTTCTGGCCTTGCAAGAGAGTCAAAAAAGTTAGAGTCAAAAATGGCTCAAATGCAATCGTTTTGTTAATAAAAACGTGGATCACACAGTTTCAAAGATAGCATTTGTTAGTTATTTTTAAGATCGTTATATTTAGTGTTGATTTTGTTCATGAAAAACCAAATTCAAAAGTAATTTGTAAGAGAATTTTATTTCCTTTTACTTTTTTTGAAAATGCCACGTCAGCACTTTTTTCAAGATTTCAAACCTAGTTATCTCGAAAATTTGCGTGGCTACCCCCAATTTTCTTTTTGGATTTTAATAGCCCTTGGTAACATCTACCTTTCTTGCATAGTCATCGGCCGGGCAAAAATACCTCGCTATTAGTAGGCACCGTCCTTAAGTTGAAATGAAGTGTCTTTAGCCATGCCTAAAAGCTGAGCTCCTCGGCTGTTAACTTTGCCCATTATTTAAGGACGTTCGCGCGAAAATTTTCTAGTCGATAGATTTTTCTAAAATTTTTACTTAGGACGGATATTGAGTTACTTGTGTCAGAAATACAAAAAAAAGTGGGGGTCACCGACTTCGTTTCAGAGATAAAGTCTGTAGAAAACTACCCTGATTTTGAAAAATTGCCGCACGTAATTTCGCACGGCTTTCAAGGTTTGTAGTTTAAATTATCGATGATGAGAAAACGGAGGCAAACGATCTTGGTGATATTTTGAAGAAGTGCGTCTGTTGCGTAAATAATTTTAAGTGTTGCCATCTTTTATGCAAAACTTAGCCCTGGAAGAGGCATTTGAACCCGTCGTACGGCAAAACGAAAAGATCAAAAAGCGGAATTCGAACGTGCGTGAGGCAAAAAAAATCAACCTTTTAATCGATAGATTTTTTTCATTTTCTCACAAAACGTAGATAATCGTTAACAAAAGTGGTCTGTTAAGAAAAAAGTAGGGGTCACCGACCATTTAAGCGAGCACACTGCAAGCGAAGTTATCGCAACGGCTACTTACCCTATATGTGGTTGGAAAGTTTCCTCAGTGCGCGCGCTCGATCCCTGACGTGGCGTAGCGTTGCGACAGGAATTAGGTGCGCAGTAAGGATGCGCATAAACAATTAGCGCGAACGTCCTTAAATCTGAATTAACGCGATGATCCAAAAATTTGTAAAAAAAACTAGGACTAGAAAACCATCATCTGGTCAGCGGTTAACTTCACAAAAACACGTAACCTCGATGAGCTCCACATGTGAGCCCGCGATATGGCCACGTGATACTGGTCAGCGGATACCTTGATTTGACAGCTGTCAATTGATCAAAGTTGTAAGCTCTGTTTACGTACGTAAGTAGGGATAAGTAGAGATGGCATTCATCTGCTCCCCATCTCCCTCAGCCTATTCTCCTCCCCCCAACCCCGGTCGGGCTGCCTTAGGACTCCACTCCCCCTCCCCGAGAGTCTGTACGCGCGGACGGACGGGCGTACGCACCAAATTTTCTTGGCCTCATGGGTTTACCAAATATTCTTGTCTCAGTGTTGAATCTCTTTTTTTGGAACAATTAATGACGTCATCATTTTCCTCATTTGCATAATACAAAAACGTAAATATCTCTTAGACGGAAGAAGATATTTCAAAACGGAAAACACCATTCATTTTTATTTTTAATAGCCTTTTAAATACGCAGCAATTATTTTATATTTCATAGGCACTTTAAAAGGCATCTAATGGCTCCGAAGCCGCATAACCACTTTTTCATACCCCATTCTGGACCGAAATGGCTATAAAGAGCTGCGACGTACCGAAGGGGAACTATCAACGATATAAGCGAGGAGACTTATTACAGTATGTTCTTTGCAGAAATGGAGTTAACAACTGATGAGTTTTTGGAGGAAATTGGCAGCTTTGGCCGCTACCAAATCCTGCTCAGCATATTTTGCAACTTGGTTTATATGTTCTGGTGGGGATTTCCTGTGATGGTCATGCTGTTTATTGCATCGGAGCCTGGCTGGAAGTGTAAAAATAACAACACGTGTCCCTTTACGGAGACCATTCGTCTCGGAGGTGACAACTACTCCTACAGATGTGATATTGCCAGGGAAGACTGGGAGTTTGTTGATGACTTCACGTCAGTTGTCACTGAGGTATGTGTAGAAACGGATGCTGTATACCATTTTAGCTCACAACCTCTATTAATCACGTGCCCGCCCCACCCACTAGAATAATAAAATTTAAAATTGGATTCACCTGTCAACTCAATAAAGGGCTTAAAAAAAATCAACAACGGGGAAGGCGGA
Source organism: Meandrina meandrites (assembly GCA_963693305.1). NCBI lineage: Eukaryota > Metazoa > Cnidaria > Anthozoa > Scleractinia > Meandrinidae > Meandrina > Meandrina meandrites. The sequence continues at coordinate 10,564,889 of OY855904.1, forward strand.
TCCAAGATGGCGGCTTTGCAATTGATACCGTCGTTTTGTCGTGCGACGCAAATAAATTCGTACCGGTTACCGGTGCCTCTTTTATCCTCTTATTGCTCTATATTTCTATCTTTCTTTAGTAGAATTCTACTAGTACACTAATGCAAATGCTGCAATGTGATTGGCTGAGGTATTGAACACTATCAGCCATTAGTGTGCAGTTGCCGAAGGTCGTCCACAAAATGCGACGTTTTTTATCGTTTTTCCGAAGTTTTGGAAGGAAGTTTAAATGTAAATGGATAATAAAATTCTCGAAAAGACTAAAAGAAGGACATTAGCGGTTTCTTGACTTTAAAAGCTTGAAATTATTGAAAAACGGGTGCACGCGCGTAAACAACTGCAAATTTACCAAGGACAATTCAATGCGTGCGATTTTGTTAAAACGTTAAGTTCGATAATGCGTAGGAAAATAATTAGAAACCATTATTTGCGTTTATTTCAGTCAGAATTCTACTAAAACAATTAGATTATTCGCTCTCAATTTCTATGAGGTGATAGTTGATTCGGCCTGCGGCCTCATCAACTATCACCTCATAGAAATCTCGAGCTCATAATCTAATTGTTAATTAGAATATAGCCGCTGTATAATCGCAGTGGAATTCTAGCGGGCATTATTTTTTATAGAACGTAGCTAAAAACTATAGAAGCCCGGTACCCCGGATGCAACTTTTGCTGCGTTACGTTTCGAACTTCTCTTTCATAAACATCGCTAATATTTACCTTCAAAATGTTGCTGTCACAACTACTTAAGTTCAAAAGGGATACAATCGAAATTAATTGAAAACTCAGTGCCTTACAGCCAAAATTTGTATCAATCTGTTTTCGTGGCGAACGAACAAGTTGAAATTTCATTGTTCTGTACTCGGCATATTATTGGCTGATGTTAAAAATGTTGAAATCTATTGTTTCCGTTCTGCTTTGTGATTGGTTAATTATCCGGGTGACCCCGGTAATAGTAGCTGCACTGTAAATAACACGTTTTTATATTTTTACCATTGAAATTTAATTTTTGTTATAACTAATTACAACTGTTTTCCGCAGTTCGACCTTGTATGTGAGCGAGGCTCATTGGGATTCGTCTCAACCTCTGTTATCTTCGTTGGATTTTTTATTGGTAGCATTTGTGTGAGTAGCATCTCTGACAAGTTCGGCAGGAAGTATCCCGTGTTCATCTGCGGTTTTTTTTGCTGCGTTTTTAACTTTGCATCAGCATTTTCTCCAGCATACTGGGTGTTTGCCACTTCTCGCTTTATTATTGGATTCATGATTGGTAAGTCTTGTGTTCAAAACTGATAGAACGCTTTCCTAGCTTTTCCTGCTATATAACTTGCACAACAGGCAGTTTAGCCATCTCGTCCCCAGAGCCCGCGTTACCCTTGTCCGGCGGAACGGGAAACGAGTTTTCCGACCGCTGGTCTAGAGGAACGTGGACACTGGGAACAAGATTGGCGGCTTAGCGGGGCAGAGCGCAGAGCGAGACAAAAAATAAACCGCTGGACCTTGCTCCTCCGTCCGTTGAAAAAATTTACAGATGGTAGGCACTCGTGTTCACGCTCGGCGCTCTGCCCCACTAAAGAGCCTGGTCTACAGGCTACTTGTGATAAAGCTTAGACCGAAGTAATAATTAACATTTACCCAATCACAACGTACGTAAATGACGCTACAAGCCATTGAAAAGTCGAAGCAAAAGCAAGCGGCCGGGGTCAAGAGCAGCAACAAAAAACGCGGGAAAACGCGCGTAGGAGTTGAGTAACGTAAACCTGAAAGTTATACCATTTGAATATAATAATAATAATAATAATAATAATAATAATAATAATAATAATAATAATAATAATAATAGTAATAATAATTATTTCCATTGATAAAATACATATCAATAGTTACATGTAAAAATATATATAAAAACGTTGATACAAGAATATGAATAAAAATTTAGAAAATGGTGACTACGAGTTAATTGCTAAATTATATTTAAGAAGGCTAATTTTTTAATATAACTATTTATAAAACGCTTAGTATTCAATTGAGGTAACCTTAATTGGTTGGTAGTATGATGTCGCTTATACAGCCTGTATACTACACTTCTTTCCACTCCGTTAGCCTGCAGGAAAAAACCTCTATACGTTACGTTCTGTTTAACGTGCAGGTGCTTTGAGCATTCCAATATTCGTGATGGGAACCGAGTATTCTGGGATTCGCCACAGAGGCATCGCGGGATCTTTGATTTGGAACGGTTTTATAGCAGCCGTCCTGATGCTGGCAGGAACTGCATACTTCATCAGAGATTGGAGAAAGTTAACGATAATCACTGGAGCTCCTGGGATTTTGCTGATGGGTTGTTGGTTGTGAGTAACCAAAAGCTTTTGTTTCTTTATCTTACATTGCAAACATCTCTGTATAACGTACATTTCTGGGCGTTCACTCTAGGTGTAAAAACGCTAAAAACTAGATCGAAAGAGAGACCCCCACGGAACAACTTACGTGCTTGGTAAACGCAAGCGGTTACCAAGCATCGCAAACTGATGTTCAAAGTGTCTGGCATTCTCGTCCCTATAGCCCTTTTCGCTTCTCTTAGCCGGCAGGGCCTTGGCACGAAAAACGAAGGGCTCTGGAGACAAAGGATTTCCAGTCCCAGATTCTAGGACTTCCGGTCTTCATGTATGCAGTCGTGATGTTTCTATAGACTGTATAGGAGAGGCATGGCGTCTTTCACTTCCGCACAAGATTTCTTTGCTTCAAACGGCTTATAAAAAAATCGAACTAATTCAAAAATCCCATGTCTCCAGAGCCATTCGTTTCTCGTGCCAAGGCCCTGCCGGCTAAGAGAAGCGAAAAGGGCTATGGGGACGAGAATGAGTGCCTGGAAACCAGTAAAAAGTTGTCCCTGGTAGAGCGTTCACAAGGCAGCTAGGTAACCCTGGGCTAGGATAACCCTAGCGCTAAGCTAGGGTAACCCCAGCTGCCTTGTAAACACGTCGTTGAAAAAAGAAAAAATGTGCGAGCGCTAGGGTGACCATCTTACTAGGGTCTACGGTTACCCTATCTCCCTGTAAACAGGGCCTAAAAGAACTTTGGCTTATGTACAATGAAGCTCGCAGGAGTCCCATAGATGGAATGCTAATTCATCGCAGGTAACCTTGCAGTATTTTGTAAGGTTGTTCACCAGTACCCATCTACGTCTAGGTGAAGATAGTGAGGCACTATGAGAGTAAAGTGCCTTGCCCAGTAGCTTGCAAATTTGCCCATGCTCATTTATTCCAGTTTGTCCACATTCTTCATATGTTTAACGGTTTATTGGTATGTATTTGTTATTGTCCCTCAGCATTACTCCAGAGTCTGTCCGTTGGTTTCTAAAGAAGGGCCGAGTGGCCGATGCCAGGAAAGCCTTAAGTAAAGTCGCCAAGGTTAACGGCAAAGAAATGCCCGATGCAGCACTGAAATTACCCAATGATGAGAAGAAAGAAAGGCTTGGTGACATTCGCGACTTGTTTTCGTCACGTAAAATGACTCACAAGACGCTTGCTTCTTGGCTCATGTGGTAGGTGTCTAGCAAAATATACAAAGA
>OY855904.1:10578495-10705995 GCA_963693305.1 Meandrina meandrites
AACTACTAAACCAGTGTACTGAAGATAAATATAGAGTGATATCACTGCGATACCATCGGGAGCTTTTGATCTCAACTTGAAAAAGTCAGCCTGACTTTTTCAAGTTCTGTCCCTGTGGTTTGGAAAAATTGATGAAAACTATTTACGGTCACCCTCTTCTTTAAACAATTTGCTAGATATCCTTCCCTTTACGTTCTAGGAGCATTTCCTGCATGGTTGAAAGTACTTAGACGTAATTTTGGTGCCGTTTTACTAAAAAGGTCACAAAATGGCTGTGACAGTGTCCCTTTAAGTTTACAAATGTTCTTACCTTGGTTCGTTGTTACGTACAGTGTAACTATCCTCGACTCAGTGAGATTCCGAATAATATCAGGATGCTAGAGTATCTGGAATAGCGGAGTGGTGAAAGGGGTGTGGTGGGGGTAGAGAGAACGTAATGGGTTCTGATTGGTCTTCTTTTTAACTGACAGCTGTCAATATTTTGGGCAACTACCATATCCTTCTCAAACTCATTAATAATTCAAAGGAAATCAGAACCGTGACGGAGTTTGGAAATCTGATCTTAATTAGCATAGATTTTGACGATTTTATTTTTCCGTTTTCTCCGTAGTTTTAGTTTCGATTGAGAAGATATATCAAAACACCTCTCGGTGTTTGGAAATGTGATGAAAAACGCTGTGTCGTGTTTGATATATTACATCCCACATTCAAGCCGAACCCTTGAACTGGATTCTTTTAGCACCGTTTTATTTCTGTGACAACAATTTTTCCAAACAAAAGATTGGCTTGTAATTTGATAACAGACACTCCTATTTATGTCGTAAATCCCTTTTGTCTACCATTTTGTAGAACAAATATCTGGCAATTTTCGTTATTTTTTTTAAGGTCCAAAGTTTTGAATTCCCTTACTCCTTATTCGCGCGGATATTTTGCGAGTTGTTCCCAGTCCCGTAGTGGCGAGGAAAATACGAGTGATGAGCAGAATGTCCGCACGTATTATATGTTAAACCATCGAATAAGGAATTTATTATTCCATTCACTACGATGGACGTAAAGATGCCCGGCCATTTTATTGCTTCGCCTTCCGTCCGTATTTTTGCTCTGTTCTACAGTGTAATTATGTGTCATATTTTGCGCGTTCTTTTGACCTAATATGATAAAATTGGCGCTAGAGCTAGAGCTTTTACAAACAAATATAAACAAAGGACACGACTTTATGCTGCGATCGACGAATTTTCGAGACCACTATCAAACAAAAGCAAGTCTACTGAGAAATTCTATTGCCACCGTTTTCGCGATTGACCGCGCGGCAAACTTTCTGCCCGAATCAATCTCGTTCCTAGAACCCGCTAGCCTAGCTCCAACGCAGTCATTTTTAGGGGCAGAGTGAAACACGATCGCCGCTGAAAACTACTAGGTGAAAGGCTAAGACCCTCCCCCCCCGACTGCTGGTCAAGGGGAACGTGGGCTCTGGGAACGAGATTGGACTCGAATGAATGAACGAACGAACGAATCCTAAAACAGACCTTTGCAAATACTTTGTTGGCTTTATTTGTTGCGATTTTATTACATAAATATAATTATTTATTACAGATTCACAACTACTTTAACCTAGTATGTGACTTGTAAATCAACTTGTCAAAACATTTGTAAGTTTTGCAAACCTGATGGCTTCCACCCTTCACTCAGTTTCTATGGCTCGTCACGCGGTCGGTCTTTGAGACAAAGGATTGCGTTACCAGCCAAAAGAATATCTGAGGCTAGAGGACTTCAGACATTACAGAGAGTATCCGCTATTATTGATAAATCAGATATTTCCAGGGTACTATACGAATGTTGGCTCATCCTTGGTGTAAAAACCTGTGAAACTCACCCGTGAAATTAAGGAAGAACAACCACGACAGCAAAGATCCTCGAAGCGACAGAGCTGGAAAACGATTGCTCCAAGAAACATTTCACAAGTGTTCCAACTTGAAATGTGTTTTTACTGATTGCTTTTACTTCATATTTTGTGAAATGAATTGTTCACTTTCTTGAACAAAAACACAGATATGACAACCTATCAAATGTTTCGCGTTCAGTTATTACTTAATTTCGACAGGTGTTGAAAATATTACATAAATTAACTGAAACAAATTCCAACGCAACCCTCTTCGATCAAGATTCAATAGACTACAATCGTGAATGGCGTTTGATCATTAGTACATTCGTAGGCCACGCTTTATCGTAAAGAAAAATATTCGGAAACTAAGACGCAAATGAAGTTTATAAAATTTAAAATACTCGAGATCCGAATTTTTCTGCCTATACTATAAACGAGCTGACACAACATCTAGCGACAAGTTAAACTGTATTCCGTGAAAAAAGGTCATCCTTCAGGTCCTTCTTCACTTTCACAAAATCTTGACATTAGATGTATCAAAATGATTCAATGCCACTACATCAACACTACACTAACCAACCACTAGCTGCCAGACCTACAAATTGACAATGTCTTTAATCATTGCTCAATGGAGATATGTACGACACGAAAATTAGTTTTTAAAAAAAAAAAAATGCGTCAAATCATTGAAATGAGCCAACGGGAAACGAGGATGGTTGAAAATGGAGGCGATTAGCACGCATTGCGAACGACGAAAGTGAAAAATTTAGGATGTATGCCATCCGTGAGTGACACTGCTCAACAAATCGTTTTACGCCAAGTCGCACAATGAATGTTAACTTGGTCACGCGTGACCTGAATTCGACCTCCCTTTTCGGGGTTAGTCGATATTTTCCCGTTTTCATTTTTCCCCGTATTATATATTCTCTCTTCTATTATGATGTATTTTTTGTTACTCGAACATTACCAACGACCTGAAAATTGGATCAGATAACGAAATATCTCACATTATTACATTAATCTTAAAAGCTGTCTTGCAGCGAGAATATAGATTACTCTTTTCACTTAAACCAATCAAGGTCATCATCGTCGTCATCATCAAATAATGGAGGTGGTACAGCACGGGGCGGTGGAGAATCCTAAAAAAGAAAAAGTTTCAATTACAACAGCCCCTTTGTACCGTTCAGAATCAAAATTGTTTCAAATGACTTGTGACAGTCGTGGTTTGTTTCGCTTTTGATCTTTACGATTGGTTCAAAGAATTCCTGCCTCCTGTTCAACCATTGTTAATAGAGGAAAATGGTTATGAAGCCAGGCAAAGTTCATTGCTGTATCTTTTTGTTCGCTGTTATGGGGGCTGACCCTGCACAAAACCTGACAAAATACGATAGGTGGTTACGTGTGCTCATGCAACTAACCAATAGAAACATTGCGATTACGAAATTTCATGCATAGTGTATGAGCGCAAAACAAAAGATTTACACGGTCGTGGACCTTGCAACATAAATGTTGGCCTCTTTGTTTGCTGTTTTTATGTTTGCCGAGCTTCATAAACATTGACCTCTATTAACTATGGTTCAACCAATCATAACAAACACGCCTTTGACACAGCCAATCAAGCGAAGAACACAGATTAATCGTGATTTGGTATGCGACTTTTCCTGCGCTTTTCATCGGGCACCTGCTTTTAACTCGCGCTATGATTGGTACACTTGACGCTCACTCAACTTTTCCCACGCTTCTCACTGGTTACCAGCTTTTAACGCGAGCTTTCTAAATACTGGGCATTTTTCCCGCGTTTTTGCCTAATTAGCTAGTTTTAAGTTGGAGGGCAGGGCCAGGTTGTTCAAAGCACGATTTTGATCTCAACTTTTAACTTTTCAGTGAGGTTTTCTGTTTATATTTTCCGTCCTCCAGGCCGCCATAGAGTTTGGCTTTGCGACTTACGTTAGCTTCATTATTCCGACAGACATTTGAAAGAAGTCGATTTTAATTCTGCATACATCCCAGCCATTTTCCCAAAAAATATATAGGAAAAATAGGAGCACAGGAGCAAAAATATAGGAGTTCTATAGAATTTTTGGACAAAATATAGGAGTTTTATAGGAGGATTTTCAGACCTCACAGAGATGTTATGCTAGTTGAAAAACAATTTAATGAGTGTTTCACACCATTTCTAAGACTGCACTAATTAATAATGATATACAAATGTTTAGACTCTTAACCACAGATCCAGAGTAGTTGCTAAGGAATGGCAGAAGACTGTATTCTGAAGCAAGCGATTTCGAAGCTTTATGCAACGCTAAATGGTGAATTTTATTTCGGGGTACACCTGCTTTGAAAACTATGTCGTTTGCGCGTGCGAAACTAGTGCCAGTCCCAAACCGCGCGTTAATATTTAAAATCCCTAAAACTCCAAGGAAACAAGGTAAAGTTCCGATTTCTTTTACGAATCAGATATAACGTCGCCGTCTTTAGAATCTGACGTATGCTTTTACCATTTACTCGAAAAAAGGAAACGCTACTGTTGAAAGTCCGTAAATATGAGTGTTTATTACGCCATAACTCTTATAATAATGCAAATTTCACAAAAACGATACGTCACATTACGCATGTGGACATTCTTGATCTATTGATGCTCATTTTAATTTCAAAATCTATCTGTCGTATGAGTTTTAGGGTTTATTCTGTTCTGGTCACGTGATGCGTTAAATATGGCCGTGACTTGAAACTCTTGGAGGAATGTTCAGTAGGACAAACTCATGCAAAAAGCTTATCTGTACGAGGTCTGGTTTCCAAAATATGACAATTAGAAACCTGCTATAGAAACAAATTGGTAGTTAAGAGTCACCCCCCTTAACAGCCATTGTCAACAGTCAAATAATCACTTACAGCCACCAAAAAACTCAAGCACTTAAGTTAGCATGACTTGGCCAACATAATTATTTGGAATGACTAACAAAATCTGGCAGAAATAACATTTTTAACAACAACATTAAGATGGCTTCAAAAGTCATAAACTTTATTAAGCCGGCTTCTGAACTTGAGGAGTCTCTAAAACGTTAAAACATCTCAAAAACTGAAGGCCAAATTCTGCCAGCAACCTCAAACAAAAGTTGAGAAGAGAACACCAAATCAGTGTGCTTGTGTCTGATTGCTTTTTGCAAGGAAATGTCTCAAGTGACATTTTAGACTCAACCTCTAAATGTGAGACAACATAAAATGCTGAGGCTCAAATGCCAAGACGACGGTAGTAGTACTTACATCTGATTATTAGTCATCAGTAACCATGAAAATAGGTTGAAACGGTCTTAGTTTAGAAAACTGCCCCCAGTCTGATTCAACTGTCCAGGAATAACATCAAACCACAAGTGACAGCATAATAAAGCCCGTACACTCAATGCAAACTCAGTCTGAACTGTTGGAACTCCTTGCTGCAATTGTTTTTGTATTCATCACTTAAGCAGTACATTGTATTTATAGGAAATATAGGAGTTTTTGGCCAATTATAGGAGTTTTATAGGATCCTATAAAATAAATAGGAAAAATAGGAAATATAGGAGGGCTGGGATGTATGAATTCTGTCTTAAAGAGCTGAGAGCTGAGAGATGTGGTTTCTGAAAGCCGAATAAAGGGCGCCGTTGTGAAAGGGGAAATGCCAGAGTAAAACAACAAGATGATCCTAAGAACAAAACCGAAAATTGAAACTTTCAAACAAACTTCGGAAACCGCCCCGGGTTTCTGAGGCAAAGTTCAATTTACGAATGAAATAATACATACAGGCTTTTCTTCTTCTCTTTTTTTCTTTGACAACGATCCAAACGTTGCTTCCACATCGTCATGATCATCATCACCAAACAACCTACACAACACGAACAACACATAAGTTAAGGGTGGCTCCCTAGGATGGATATGAACAGGCTAGAGAAACATGAGAACCTAGGTGTTATTTTCAAGGATTATAGGCTTTACATTCAATTAAACGTAGCAATTAAGCATATCGATTCATTTCAGGTTTGTTCATTTCTGAACCTCCTTCTCGCCCGACTCTCCTCACGCGGTATACAAAATAAGAAAGTTTAGCGCAGAAAAATGAGACAACAACAAGGTTTATTTGAGACTTTAGACGTTTGGTCCAGGAATAATTTGCGCAAAACATATCAGACAAAACAAATACTAGTTCACAAAATTAATCACTTTTGGATGGTCACGCAACGCTCCTCTCAACGTTGTGTGACAACAGAAATAACGGCTGCGAAGGAGACAAGTATAACAAATACGGCAAAAAGGAAGCATTCAAAAGTCAAGAATAGTACTCACGATTTAAGTTTATCTTCACTTAGGGTGTTGCTCTGCGTCGTGTCTACTTGGGCGTCTGCATAATAAAACAAATTTGTTAGCACTGTTGAGACAATATTTTGTGAAACTTTCATACAGATTGTGCAGTAATAGACCATTTTCGTATTCTCGGTATCGAACTGGAACTAGCTTGCAATTGAGGCTAATGCGGGTAAATCTTTTCTAATGCAAATGAGATGAAGCTGTTTTTAATGATATTCCCCCGCATTAACCTCCATTGCACGCTAGTTCCAGTTCAAAACCGAGAATACGAAAATGGCCTATTGTGCAGTGTCTGTTTGGTAGAGCTTTGAGATCTTAAACGAGCTGTGTCACGGATTTTAGCCAAATTTAGGCATGGAAAAAGGCCATAGAATATAGGTGAAATATAAAAATGACCGCTTAAAAGAGTGAAGGGCCATTTCAATAACACAGCAAATACAAAAGAAGGTACGGATGGCCAAAAGTGAAGAAGATTGAAACGGATTGCGATATGGGTTGTTGAAATACTGTTGGGCTGAACAGTTTTCTAACTTTGAATTATAACGCCTCGGAGACAGGTTTGCCTGTAATTAAGCTATGGTTTTGTCATTTACATCCATAGAAGTAATTTTTTTGCAAACAGTGAGTTTCATAGCAAGTATTTGGCAAAACTTAATAAAATCAAGTTAACTCAACCGTGACACCGCCCCTTTAATCATTGTTACCTTTTGATTCTTGTTCTTCTTTTGGTTGCTCCTCTTTTTCTTCAGATACAGTGACATTGAATGGTTCTTCTTTACTTTTGTCTTGTACAGGTTGCGCTAAATTCTCGGAGGCAACAGTTTTGTCTAATTCAGTTCTAGTGTCTTCTTCATCTGCCTCCGCAGAAAGCTCTTCTAAAGATGGTACATCTATTTGATTCTCTGGAAGCGAGTCGGCTTCAGAAGTATTATCTATATTGTCAATGTTTTCTTTGCTTTCTGTATCGTTACTACTTTCTACTACACCATCATTTGAATCTTCTACAACTACTTCAGATTCGACAGAGTTATCAACTTGTTTACTCTCCACATCGGGTTTCAAATCCTCTGTTTCTTCCAACTTTTGTTCGTTCGTCGTTACTTCCTCTTTAATTTGTTCAGCACTCATTCCTATGTCTTCTTTCTGTGTATTATCGCCTTCTGTTTCTTCCTCTGCAACCACACTGCTACTTTCTTTTTCGTCCTCTCCTTCATCGTCTTCATCTACTTCATCCACACCTTGCTTGATTTCCTCGCGTTTCTCTTCCTCCTCTTCCTCTTCGCTCTGTTCTTTCTCGACTGCTTCTCCACTCACGAGTTTCTCTTCTTCTTTTTCCTTCACTTCTGCCTCCTCATCCTCGTTTTCTTCTTCTTCTTCATCTTCGTCTTCCGCTTCTTCTTCTTCCTCCTCCTCTTCCTCATCTTCTTCCTCATCACTCTCTTCTTTCTCGACTGATTTTCCGCTCACAAGTTTCATAGTCACCTCCTGTATTATGGAAAACATTGCACAAAATGTTAACCAACTTCAAAGTCTTTCTTTCTATGTTGAACTTTGTCAACAAACAAAACACCGACTACTGTGGGTGCCATAGGCTTTTCTTGCGCGGTTCCCGGTTTCGGTCAAGTAGTATTCCCCCGCCCATCTGGTGCCCAGGGTAAATACCTACTTGTGCTGTTAAAATTTCACAACTGAGTTGACAACAGAAGGAAAACCTATCGCGCTCGATAGCACTACGATCATTTTACATGGAAGGAGGATGCTCCTAGTGCTAGGATCACCCTCCCTTCGCAAGCAAGCACAAGAATCTATAGAAACAATCCGATCAATGCAAGCTTAAGCACAGTCCTGACAGTCTCGCTAGCGCTTATGCTTATAAATGCCACCAGTTCGCCCTTCTGTACATTGCAATGTTTTTGAACATAATAATTCTGACTTGTAAGTTTGTATGTACCTTGATAGTCTGGAGTACAACCTTCATGATTTCCGAGCCCGTGTAAGAGTCATCAGCCTCGAATTCATTCCTCAGCATATAAAACACAGTGTTCATTATACGCTTGACCTGCAGGATGCACACAATCATTACTGTATGTCACGCAACAATAACCAACTGTACGCACAGAAAATATTACACTATGTCACGCAACAGGAACCTCTGATGCCAACTGCCTTCACCTGTCCCCTGGCGCCAAGTTGGCGCATAGGGCCTCCGAATACCTGTACCGTGATAAAAATATGATTCCCATCCTAGCTAAAACTTTCTAACAGACTTCCTTCAGTGCCAGAGACAACGAGTAAAATCGTCAACAAGGGAAATTGTCCTGATATACAATCAAATTCTCAGAAACAACAGCTAAAGAACTGTATCTGTAATTCAGTGAAGAGAATAAGAAACTCTAACTTACTTCGTCTGCCACATTAACAGAGGGTTGTGTTTTGTTGGTGCCAGCCTGTTCTTTCCCTTCCTTCACACCTTTGTTATAAGCTTCTGAAACTGCAGATTCACGCTCCTGAGAGAGAAGAAGACAACCTTCAGACTTGGCGAGAACATGCAAGCTCTGGTCTTAAAGGCCGTCTACACGATAGAGAAAATTGTGTACGGACCCATCAAAAATTCGTTCGGACATGACCACTTTTGTAGAGAAACAGTCAACTTTACGCGGGGCGATAGGCGCCTATAAGCCGGTGTAAAGTTGACTGTTTTTCTACAAAAGTGGTCGGGTCCGGACCGATTTTTTGACGGGTCGGTACCAATTTTCTCTGTCATGTAAACGGCCTTTTAGTGTAGATAATGACAGTATTGGTACGCATCATACTGTAGGCTCGTGATGTGTGCACAAGGCAATGTAACTGTCGCCCTTTCAGTTCACGCATTGCTGGGCTGATTCATACCACATTTTTACCTCCTCTGCCGATGCCAGTTGCTCTTCAAATTGTTCCTTCATTTTCAGCGTTTTGGTGCGAACTTCCTGGTACTGTTTAAATTGCAAAAAGGAAAAAACATCGCATTTGTAATGTAATTTCTGTATGTATACAATTCAAAGAAACTAACTCCTAAATCAACATTAGTTCTGCTTTACTAACTGATACGTCTTCAATTACCATCCCACCCCCCCAGAAAAAAAAAAATAAATAAATAAAACAAATTAATAAAATGTTAAAGTACTTGCCATTTGAAGCCTGCTAAAGCTTCTGTAGCTGTTAACGCAAACTAATATGCTTGACTACTAGCTGCTGTTCGGAAATGTCAGTGAACAAAAGACTGGACTCGAGAGAGCGGCGGAAAACGAGCCTAATTTTAGTTTAGAAGCTAATCCTTCCGCAGGTTACTCCCCAGCATTCTATCAGGTTGCCCCGAACAATTCGTTGGCACCCAATTATACTCCAGGGCTCAGTTGTTCAAAGGTTGGATAATGCTATGCAACGGATAAATCGCTATCCAGTGGATAAGTGATGAGAAAATAAACTACGCTATCCGCTGGATAGTGATTTGTCCGGTGGATAACACTAGCGTTATCCAAACAACCGGGGCCTGGGTGAAGAGAGGCACTGTGAGAGTAAAGTGTCTTGCCCAAGAACATAACACACTGACCTTGGCCAGGGCTTGAACCTGGATCGCTTGATCAAAGTCTATCGTCCTTATCATTATAGACGCCACCACGTATCCCACTTATTATTAAACATGCTTTGCTTCTAACCTTAGCTTGTAGTGCATCCAGCTCTTGTTGTGTTGACCTCAATGCTTCCACCTCAGAGTTCTTGTCTCCTTGTGCTGCCTGGAGTCGCGTATACTGTCAAACGAAAATTTTCAGGAAAAAATTTATTTTACGGAAATAACGAAGGTTTTTGTTTTATTTTCGTTGACCTGATTTTAACGCCTAACCTTTTCGCGTATTCCTTCAAGGTCTTCTAGTTTCTCCTGGAGATCTTTAATCTTTTCGTCTTTGTCATCTTCGCTTGCTTTTAGTGTTGAACACTAATAAAAAATCACAAACAAAGATCACTAACATTAAATCACGGAGTATAAATATTGCTGACTTCTCCGCCGCCTTTACTGATTAGGGCAATGACAAAAAAAAAGATTCAAGTTTAAAAATTATCTACATCATTTTACACGTAAATGTACACTGAAAAAGTGTATGAACAAGCAAGAGAAAACTTGCTGAACGAAATAGCTTGAGCTCTGCACACCTAACAAGCTCATGTCGCTTTATACCTTTTCTTGAATCTCTGCTAATTTCCTGACAGTCTCCTCTTTTTCATCCGAAACTTCCTGGAATCTTCTCTTCCATTTCTCCTCTGTCTGTGCGACCATTTTTTCTGCTTTCTCTGTCCATCTGGTTTCGAGCTCTGCTTCAGCCTGTGCAACCTAAAATTATGGCAAAAACATAAGAATTCCGTCAATTTTCCCCTCCAAACAACGTGGCTTACCCTTGTCGAGCACCCGAAGAGTTCCCGAAGAGTTCCGATTGTTATTGTCCAATTAGAATAAGCGTGAGCACGTTGTCACGTGAGTCATATGTATCACGTGTTGCACCGAAGAAATCTAAAGAGAGCTATGACATAACTACAACGAAGAATCGAGTACTCGCCTGTTTTGCTGTGACTGTTCCACTGCTTTGCTTCTCTTTTCTGTGCTTTTCTTTCAAAAACTTTATTTCCTCCTAGCAGATAAAGTTCAAACAGACATTTGTTTATGCGGCATTTACCAAGGCTTCTCTGGAATCTTCGCCTTCCACATTTTAACTAGGTTTTAGATTGTCATGCAACGTGAAACCAACAGCGAGATGTCAGAATGGTATCAACTGAAAACGAACCGGTAAGATTCCCTGGAAACATTGAAGTGAAACATGGAAGTTCATACATTTACTTACCTCCTGTTGTGCTCGCAGTTCTTCAACTTCCTCTTCAAATTTCTTCTTGTCTGCCACATGTTTCTTTTTCCGTTCTCCAAGACCCTGAAAACACATACTGAGTTCTCAAAATTACTCACTGAAAACCGACTCCTTGAAGGCACTTCTTTTGTGTCGATTGCGTAGCTGACATTATACAAGTATCTAAAAGACAACAAATACAACTGGACGAGAATTAACACAACCATCAACTGGGAGATACTTTGAGCTGTTCTGACAACTTCTCTCAACTTACTTCAAAAGGAACACCGCGTGACAATCACTGGGAGGCATTTAATATTAAAATATTGTATTTTGGGATTATTAGAGTTCACTTCAGAGACAACATCGTGGGTTTCTTTAACACTACTTAGCTCAAACGATGTACTTTTGAAGCATATCAGTACACTGAATTCTAAACTCAAATGTCACCATAAACAATTTTACCGATTGAGAGCGTTCTTACCCTTTCCAAACTCTCTTTTTCATGTCTTAAGTCGTTCAGTTCGTCTTCAATGTGATCCACTTTGCTCTCCAATCTCTTCCTTGTCTGTTTTTCTTCTTTCAGACTCTGCTTTAGTTTATCGCTCTCTTCTGTACTTTCTACAGTCAATAAAAAAAGAAAAAAACAATTTGAACGGATCGAATTTTGTTTTACTGTTAATTTTCACTTAACATAAAAAAAAAAACGAAAACAGCGCTACAAGAAAGTGCTGTTCACACTTTAATGTTTTGTTGACGGACTTAACAATTTAAAATCAAATTACAAAATTACCTCAGAAGGTAATGGGTTAACAGACCTGTATGTGAATCTTTAACACGTGTCAGCTCATGTCTATACTTGTCAGCTTCTGATGTCACTTTGCTGAGCTGGGTGCTAAGTTCAGCCTCTTTTTGGCGAAGAGATGCAACCTCGTTCTGAAGTGTCGCCAAGTGAGTCTTGGCTGTTGTCAACTCACCACTCATGGATATCTGCAAAAATTTATGAAGACAAGAACACAACTTTAGTGTGTTTCTCAACCAATCAGAAGTAGAACGTAAACCAGTCGCGACTTCCTCGGGCACGTTTTCCCGCGCTTTGTACCGGCTACATGGATTTGTTTCGAGTTTTGATTGGTTATCTGGATTGCCTGTGTCCTATGTGATTGGCCAGAGTGATTAACTTTTACGACACTCACTGCTCTATCAGACCAAAGGTACTTTCTCTTGGATTTGATTCACTTCGTCACTGAACACTGTAATTTTACCCTCGATTTTTTTAACCAATTTTTGTTTTGAGCTTCGAGAAATCGAGATTCCACAGCAGATCGTTTGCACACGCGTCAAGAGCAAAGCACGAGGTCCCAGAGTGAAGGCGGTATACCACAAGGGGAACATGGAGTCGTCTTAATCAAACATACATATGTGCGCAAAAGGAAGAGTAAGTTTCTTCCCCAATGTTTCTTTCTGAATGTAGAAGAACATAGAAATCTATTATTTTTTACCTTTTCTTGCTCTAGGGATAACACTCGTGCTTGTGACTGTGCCGTGTTTACTTGCAAAGAGTCACTCCTCTGTTCCAACATTGTGTTACTGTGTTCTACAAATCTGAAAATAACGTTTCAATCATCAATCAGCTACTTAATTTATAGTTGTAGTGGGACCACGAAAGATGATAAACATATGAATTACGTTAAGATGCATTTTCTCCCGATGAGACTGAAAAAATATAATTATAGGCTGATACTTTTTAAAATTTACAATTTGCCAGGTATCTAATAATACACGCACCTCTGATTCTTTTGCAGTAAGTCTGATATCTTGTCATTCAACAATTCAATCTTCTTGGACTTTTCCGCACCTTCAGCTTTCAACTTCTCGTTTTCCTAAAACCAGATAGACATCCGTTATCAACGAGATCACTGAGAACCATTCTTTGAACCTTCTCCAACAGATAAATTATGTACATTTAACTACAGTAAAATTAACCCGGATAACGACCTGACGTTTTATGAAATGAATAGGCAGTTCTTTCGTATTGCAACTGCACCAAAAGGGATGATAGTCCACCAGAGATCCCTGCTGTGTGTCTCCTCAATTAAGCCTTTTGTCGTAGACATTTTTAAGGAATACTGGAAAGACTTTAAAGGAAGAAGATATTCTCATTTATAACTCAGTCCAGTAAAATGGGAATGTTAAAGCAAAACGACCAAGGAAAATTTCATACACTTCATTTTACAATGAACTCTTGCTAATTAACAGTATATGTCGCAGATATTCTCTCCTCCCGAGTGGTTGATGGACAAAACTCAGACTACCACAATAACGTTAACAATATAATTATCATTAGGATCTTCATAACAAGTTACCTGTACAATTCTGGTGATGTTGTGAACTAAAACAGCAGCTTCCATTGCAGCTTGTGGATTACCAAACGCGCCGATACCCATCTGACCTGCTGGAGCCAGTTGTCCGGCCAGCTGACCTGAGCTCTGGTGATGACGCTCAACCTACATTGTACAGTGATAACAGAAAAAAAAGAAGCAAAGGTGACACTTTTAATTTACCTTCAGTTCGACATTCCTCAATTAATGGCCAATTAAATTCACTGAAATACAAATAACTCTCCCTTTTAAGATTTGAGTGGCAGCAACATTTTGAAGAAATAATTTTAGCTACAAAGTTCATGACTACACGTGTGTGACCAGCATGGTCAACCACTCATTTACTGCATGTATGCCTCAATCCTAAGGAGATCAATGAAGTGAAAATTCAAGCACAAAAAAAAACATTGTGAAGTTTCCTAAACGTATGTCACATGTAAATTTGCCTCAGTCCCTGAAAGACCCCTGAAAAAAGAGGTGAACACAGAGCAACAAGAGCCTATAAGTCTTACCTTATTTGAAAGCTCGTCAATCTTGTCCGACAGCTTGCCAATAGACACGCGTATCTCTCCCTGTTGTTGACGTGTCTCTGCCATAAGTACCGGGACCATGGCGTCATTAGCAGTGGGTTGCGGTGGAGGGGGTGGGGCAGGTGGAGGCGGGGCTGAATATGGTGCTGTTATTATCTGTGGCTGGGGTGCCATCATAGGATAGCCCATGCTAACAGGCGGCTAGAGACACAGAAAACAACTGATCAGCTAAAAACAGAACATCTTGACTTCCAAAAAATAATAATGATAACATAATGAAAATATAATCATTATGAAGAACAGAATATTCCATAAATTTGCTGATATAATTGTATTTTTTTACTGATAATAATTAACTTGTAATTTAGCTTTACATGTACTTTGAAATATTATGCTAAAGGTAGCTGGCATGAGCTTCAACAAACTCAATATGAATTTTGAAGGACCAGGTATTACTATATACCTGTAAGTAGCTTCTCATTAAGAGTCCACTCAACTCAAATGAGGAAATTAAGTTGACTTGCTTGACTTAATTCCTAGAACTTTCCCCTCTTGGAATTTGGCCATAAAAATTTAGTTGACCTGCCTTAAATTCGGTCCTCACAAGTTATCACTTATTACAGGGCTCTCAAGAAGACCTGGTACTCGTTCGAGCTCCAGCAGATACTGTCATGAATTACTGGCTAAAAATCATGCAGCTCCCTATAAAGGGAAGATGGTACCAGCTTCATACAGTATATTGCTCTCTATGGAACCACACAAGGGCAGCCATGTAGTATACTTAACCTTTTTAAAAGCCCTGTAATATCATTGCACTTGCATGTATTAAAACTGACCTGATACAGTGCGACCTGCTGTTGTGGTGTGAATGCTGACGGCATCATTGGCTGTGGGTTGATAACAGGCTGTTGAATTGGCTGTACTGGAGGAGGTGCTGGATTGTGAATTGGCTGATGAACTTCAGGATGAACGTGAGGTGCTGGCCTTGGAGGCGGGTTTGGTTTGGTTCGTACACTGGGATGTGGGTTGGAGCTAATGGGAGGTGGGCTTGTCATGTTACTCTCTGCTCTCTCTTGTACAGGGGGCTCAGCACTAGGTGGAACCTCCTACAAACAATGAAAAATAATTTATTTAATAAGTTGTCAGTGAATATTTAGTATTAATAATATTTCTCATTATTGTCGAAACAATGCAGTCTTTACTTTTCATGGTCAAATTATGACAGTATTTTTAAGGCACTGATGAAATTGTCACTGCAATTCTTGTTTCATTTTCTTCCCGTTTTCAGCCAAATTTACATTGTTTTCAGCTTGGATAGTAACTAAACGGTAAAGAAAACCTTTAACACTTGAAGATTGTTTCACATTTACATTTTTTATCTCGAAAAAAAGTGATTTATCTCAAGAGTAGCCGGCACACAAAGCACTACTGGACAGTTATTTATACTGGTCGCTGGGGCTTGCAGAAAACACTAATGACTGTTTTGTTAGTAATTGAATCTTGCTGCAAGTACCTGTTCAGGTTCTCCCATGTCATCTTGTTCAGGTTCAGCTACCACAGCTCCAGGCAGGGACAATGGATTTTTTCCCATCTTCGACATTCTGGCAAGTAAGCGAGCCTTGTCTGTGCCCTTCCCAGGAGACTGATGAAAAGAACAATACAGTAGAGCATGCAAGTGATGATGAAATTCTTAGTAAACATTGACACAGAACGGATTCCATTTGTGCCAAAGGCACCATCTCTCTAGGGCAAATCAAGCCGGGAATATCAGTTGACAGCCGGTTTTTTTCCCTGCTCCTGGCTATTATCTACATCCCTGCTACTATACACATGTAGATAATAGTTATTATAGACAAATATACTATTACATGTAGATGCAGTAAACTAAAGGGTTTTGTAACAAACTATCTTTCAGAACAGACAGGTACAATACAGTTCGGTAAACATCTTCACCTGTGAGAGTTGTTCTGTGATAGACGCAGTTCTACCCTTGATGCCACTGTCAACAGGCACACTAACGAAAAAGAAATGTACATATTACAAAATTATCATCAACAACCAAAAGAATACTTATAATAAGTTGCAAACATTTTTTTTAAATTTCTTTTGTAGTTGGGCAGTAATAAATGTTTTTGAGGATCTCCCTTGGTGTCACCATGGTATATGACGCACAACACTGTCTGATCATAAAAGACATTTCAAAATACATGTGCTATGATCACAGCCCCATCAAAATCATCACTTACCTCAGCTGTGAGACCGAGTCTGTTGACCGCTTTCTCGTGCCAGAAGGTTCAGATAAAATGTCAGGCAGTCGATCTGTGTTTTGAGGAGCAGCAGGTTCCTGGACTGTCAATGGAGAGTCTGTTGTCTCTCTGTTGGACTTGATCTGTTAGAAAAGGTCTTCAATTTAACCTTTATGTGTGAAAGGCAGTACAAGAGCTCGTTGCACAGTTATTCAACCATTTGTAATTCAATTTTTGGGCAAGTACATACCCTTAGAACTTCAACTTCAAACAAGAGTGAGGAGTTAGGAGGCACTCTGGAGGGTACGCCCTGTTAAGAAGATACACCAATTTACAATCAGTGACAACAAGAAGCTGCTATAGCAACTTAAAACCGCGCTTATATTTTTGGCTAATTAACAGCTTTCTTTCTCAAAAGTCACGGTTAAATTTAATCTGTTTGTACTATGAGTAAAGGACTAGCAAAGTAGTCACGTTAGTCACACAATCCGAGGTTTACGTTGTCCCCGGCTATCTTTAGCTTGGGGGTTTTTCCCTTCTAATGACGTAACCCCTGCACGTTCGGGCACGCTCAATTGTTTACTTAAGCAAATATTTCATTTCCTTTCAAATATTTGAACTCACTTCAAGGAAATGGCCAAAGAATTCACTTCGATTGCCTAAACCCACAAGAAATACTCGAAGAAGAGGAAACAAATTAAATTAATGACCGTCGCTTCTGCCGACATAAACATGCAAATGAAACACAATGTTATTTGTCACGTAACGAAAGTGAAACCTGCAACATCAGCGCATTCCATGGCTGACGTAATACCTTTTTCAGTGTATTCAACATTCGCTTTGAATCGAATGCTTCGATAAAACCAAAAGAAAATATACTTTATACACAATAAAGAAAACAATATCCGCAACATTTTCCGTACATTCATGTTTTAACAGCTTTTAGCGAATAAACATCACAGGTTGCGTGATTCAGTCCTGATCATGATTTGGCCGAGTGGAGGTTTGCGTCTGGTCACCGACAAAAAAAAAAAAAATCCTGTGCAGAGCAAGAACCGCGCTTGGCCCATGGCCGCGCGGTTAATAAATGAAATCAAATAATTAGTAATCTCATGGGGAAATCATATAACAGCATCATCTGAAAAAAGATTTCTTATAATAAGCAAACTTGACAGACCAAAGGCTCAAAAAATTAAACTGAAATGTAAATACAAGTATATTACTGTTACAAGGTGATAAATCTAATGACATAATAGTACTGTTTGCAGTATTGAGTTTAGTTAATAAGTAATTAGATCTTACTTTTATTGCAGTCAAACCTTCACAAAGGCTACCTCTTCACAACAGCCAGGGTTTTCCTTTTGTTTGGTTGAACATTTTCCTATCCAATTTGTATACCTTTTATGAAACATCTTTGCACTAAAGCAGTTACTTCTCTAAAACAGCCAGTCCATCTGTCACTAGCATGGCCTAGTGGCTTAACTACGGCTGTAGTGTATACAGCCATTTTTTGACAAAGGTTGTCGGTAAAAGTGCATGTGACAAACCCAAAATGATCAATACCCTGGGCTCCTGACACTGTAGCTGTCAACCTACTTTAGTTGCTTTCTTTTAGTACTCACAAACAGACGTTCATGGCAACTTGTGCCATTTTTTCAGATTTCCCTGAAATGCTGTGTTAAGTCAAGAAAAAGTGAACTTAAAACTACCCACGATACCTTTTGACATTGTCACATGCACTTTTTTCCAACAATCTTTCTCTAAATAGCTGTAAAACTAGGCTGATTTTGCTATCTGTATTATTTTCATACCTTTTCTCCATATGCCAGAGCTGAAGGGATAGCTATTAACCTCTTTCCACCTTTCTTCATGCCTATTACACCCTGTTCCCATCCCTTGGGAGAAAATAATTATAATTTTTAATTAGAAATTTAAAAAAGGGTTGACTTCATTTTCACAACTAAAATGTAACATTTTAACTAACAAACTATAAACTGGCTGTAGACAGACAGACAGACAGACCAATTGAAATGGACCTGAACATTGAGCAAAAGGTAAATGAATAAAATTAATGGGCATTACTTAAATAAAACATGTGTCTACCTTGATAACTTTTCCTTTTCCTGTTTTAAATTTGAATGTTCTGTCCGTCTCAGTATTGCCATCAAACACCTGAAAAACAAAACACAGAATGATTTTTATTAATAACATAGTGGGCACAACAAAATTCCTTTATACAGTACAGAGTAAGTAAACATGTTTCATCTGATAGTGAAAACACTTCTCTCTTACTTCTCCACATTTATTATTTGTCCACAACCATCCTGTATACTTCACTTCTAATGCATCTCCTAGTTCAATAGCCTGAAATTAAAGAAAAAAAAAGAATAAAATAAAAAAGTAATACAAGGACGTCTTCACTGTTTAATATGCATTTGGTTTAAAAATACTCTGCCACCTACAGCTCGCACTCAACTGATCAGATGAAGTAAAACCAACCCCAATCATAACTTGCTTATACATGTATTCCCTCGCTTTGTGTTGGTTACATGTACCTGCTCTGAGTTTTGTTTGGTTCACTGGAATATCTTCGTGATTAGCCAGCTGCATAAACACAGGGTTTGGTTTTAATTAGCACTTGAACGAAAATTGCCCTAACATTAAAATCACAATTACCAGACCATCTCCAGGGACAAGGTCTTGAGTGCACAGGTTTGATGAGGCAGAGTTGAACTTTGATAAACCAACCTATAATATGAAGTCAACAGGAAAGTATTATTTAAAATATGAAATCGGATCATTCCTTACCTATGAAGCTTATAAATTTTGCTTAAAGCTGGAGATAGTTTTGCCTTCCTTGAAATGGATTCCATATGACAGCTGTGTGGCAGCCCTAAGGACCTGAACAGCTGCGATTTAAGGAGTGCACCATTTCAGCACTGATCACCAAGGCAAGAAGCACCATACAACTTAAGTGGTGCCAGTGACCAGTGCGAAGGCTAAACAGCGACAACCCAGGCACTTAACCACCACTTAATGATAGTCTTGACTAGCAGTTCTATATAACATAATGAATATGAAACAAAAACAATAGTATCCCCTTTGCTTTGAAAAGGATAAAAAAGCAACAGCTTCCCAGGGAAAAATATTAAAAGTTACATATATTATATTACCTGTTTAGCAAAGTTTGTGATATTCTTTTCAGAGTCAAAGCAGAGCGACCACGTTTGTCTCTGATCGTCATAAAAACTTGCATAATTGCTTCCTTGCACCTACAAATAATCAAACAGTCATGTACATATATAAAAATATTAATATCTTACATAACTACCAGTACATGTACATGTATGAACATTGTGTCACATTGTGAAATCCACAAAAAAATTGATGGATTGGGCAAAATTTATTACCGTAAATGAAAAGTTTCCATGGATTTTCCCTGTGGTAACTTGCTGTTTTTTAGATGCATAAATGAGTATTCTGTACTGTAAGGAAGAAAAAAAAACGTTTCAAAGAGAAATCAATTTTAATGCATGTCTTGTTAAGCAGACAGAAAATGAAATATGCACATGTGGGCAAAGAAGGTCATGAATATAAGCCATAAGCCATATCTGTGACTATACCACACAGTCCTCACAACCTGTAAACGTTTATAAAAAATGTTGACAGGTTGTGTGAATTGGGTGGTATAGTAAATTTTACTAAAAAAAAGTTCAATGAACAGGAACCAGGGAGGAGAATGAATTAAAATAACATTAATTAAAAGCATTTGTTACATGGATTATAGAAAAGGTTCAAAAATGGAGTTTGGGGACTCAAGGTTATCATTCAGGAAGTTTTATGCCTCAAAAATGCTCACAAATTCAACTCTCAAGTTATCGGATTTTAGTTCATTATCTATTCACAATTCAAGTTGTAGAGCTTAAAACTGCTTTAGACACTATGCTCATTTGAAATCTGAATGCACGACAACATTTGATTCATGGGCAAATTTTCACTCTATCTCAAAATGGCCCTACATACAGCCTGGGTACTGTGCTGCATTACATCATGTATGTCCAAACCTGGTTGAAGCAGATTATGCAAGCTAGTGCGAGGGCATTTATACACTTAATCTACTGTACACTGTATTTTGGCCTTGATCAATTGATCAACAGGTGGCTAATATTTGACCACACTTGAATCAAGGGCTGTAGAGATACGCTATTCCAGGTTCAAATAGCCACTTCCAACCCAAGGAAGGTCATTGGAAATCCTGAGGGAAGGGAGATTTAGAAGTCAAAGTTTTTAAAGAAACGTATGAAGTGGAAGTTCCAGAGGGGTAGAGGGTGGAGGTTCAAGCTAAAAAAACCTTCTTTGAGATACATGTATTCTCTGGAACAATAAGTATTGAGCAAGGGGTATATAAGCTTGATAGTCCAAAGAGAAACTCATTGGATAACTTTTATAGCTTTTGCTTGACTTATTCTGACAATGCATATTCATGTAGGCAGGAACTACATGTAAAATATCAATATTAAATTTGATACTTACATCATTTGCTGAATGATTTGCTAAAACTGCTGCACCCAGTTTTCCTTGACTAGCATATTGACCATTAACACTAAAACAGAGTTATGTACAACTTGGTTAATTTGATAAACCTATATATAACTTCTCAGTAGTCACTTGGTATGCAGCTTACAATTTCCATTATAAACACTCTGTTATCATCTAGCCCAAGGGGGGTACTTGAAGTATACATGACGGAGGGGTCCGACGGAGCTTCATATTGCAAACCCAAAAAAATACACAAGACTGAAATTTTAGACCCCAAAAAAATACCTGGTATCAAAATTTCCTACCCAAAAAAATACAAGACTTAAATACCTCAATGTACATTGTATTGTCTTCTTAATATTAACTGTTTTTCTGGAACACACGTTGCTGAAAAAAAGTTTGAATGAATATTTTTCTGATCCACTGATCGCAACGAAAACCTGAAACGAAAAGTTCGCTCTGAGATAAGACCCAAAACAATACACGTATTTTTTTGGAGACCTAAAGAAATATGCGACAGATCTCTTGACCCCGAAAAATACCGAGCGTGTAAATTTCAACCCCAAAAAAATATGTTGGACCCCCCGTCATGTATACTTCGAGTACCCCCCTGGGTCATCTAGTCCTCAAAAGCAACTCACTATTTGTAGGCATGAACTGCTGTGGCACACAGGAGTGTTGGTTCCCCAACACTGGCCTGGGCTGCTCCAGCTAAATTACAAAAAAAAATAAAAGACCTTGAATACTCATTTATATTAAAAACACGCCATGGTGTACATGTATTACAATTCCTGAGCAGGGGCAGATCTAAGGGGAGGGTGCAAGGGGTGTGCACCCCTCCTGAGATGATCAGGCGGCTTTCTAATACAACACGTATTTTGCAAAAAGAGAAAAAAACATGATGTGCACCCCTCCTACGAAAAATCATGGATCCGACCATGGACCATAAATATGTAGGTGTACACATCAGGGAGAACAGCCGGGGAGCTCAAATATTGCAATTCTTTGGGTGTTTTATTCACACTATGTGCCTTGTTGGTTATCTACCATCTCATATCCAATGTGCACTCATGAAATAATCGTTAAAATACTTTAGACTTTGTCAGCTACGGCTCGAATTTCAAATGATCATGATTCACACTTCCGAGACAGGAGAAATGTTGTGAAATTTCTCTCAATTTTTCTTGGCCAACTTGAGAATCCCACTTCCCATCCTCTCTTTTCTCGTCTCCTGTACCTCTATCTCCTTTACCTCCAGGTTCCCGCCCTCCTGTCCACGATGTGATAATCAGTTTATTGGAGAAGATCCCTAGATTCTCGTCAGGGGGAGAGGAGGTAGGAGAGTAGGTATATATGTCCCGTTTTTACAGCAATTCCTTGCTTTCATTTGTTTTCTCACAATTACAGTTGGATTGTTTGTACCAACACGAACATTTGATCACACACTGTAATTTGTAAGCCCATTTCCTCTTGTAATATCTAAATTTAGACTTGTACAAGTTTGATTTTATTATATCCTTCTCACAAAGTACCTGTTTTTTCCTTCTTCGGCTGTTTAGGTGCCGTGTACGTCAGGGATTCATTCCCTCCTGAGAATGACGCTCTGTCCTGACCAAACAACGAGGCAAGTTTCGAGGAACTATTTAAGACAGACAGTACACTGTCACGCGAGCTCGATTTTCCGCCATCTTGGACTTCTACAGTAAAACACAAAACGCGGCAAAAGAACATTGACAAAGGACATATAACGCTTACCCTCTACCAGCCGGTGACATGAAATCTCCTTCATCCTCATCAAGAGGTGATGAAAACATCCTAAGCGCTGTTACAAACTAATCAAAACGCTGGAAAAGGACGTTTTTTGGCGAGCAACCCGTGATTAGGAAATCGAAACCTTCGTTTACTTCCTCTTTGAAGGCTGGGTTCTAGTTTTATGCGGGATACCGCTGGGAGAAGTGCAAACCCCCCCTTTGCGTGAACCTTGATCGCAGCGCAGGGTCCTCTTGGTCCCTTGAGGAAGGAAGTGGAAATAAAGTGACGAACGCAGTGGGTACGCCACTTCAATCGTGTTGCTTCCGGTCTTACCTTTAGGTTCATTTGGTTTCTTCTTATACAACGTTCTTCTTGGAGGTTTATAGTACTTCAGTCCTTCAGGAACTGGCGATTGATCCTCGTCGATTTCGTTTAGTTCTGATTGGCTGCCTGCTATCTCGAAGTCCCCCTGATTGCTCGCTGATGAAGCAAAGAGCAAGTTTATTCAAAACGTGATACTTTCCGCAAGGCATTTTTCAGGACAAAGATAGACTTAGATTGTGCGGAATGAACAAAACAGAAATGAAGATGTGCGCGCCGTGGTATAAGATTAAAATGATGATCTAAGACTGTTAAAGTAATGAGTTACGCACTATGTAGTTTGCAGAGTTTGTCGACAAAATTCACTTTCCTATTATATCAGCTCCAAGTCTGCATGAGAGTGCAGACCCCCGGGGTGCAGACCTAAACGCGTGTTCACCATAAGTCATTGTCTCAAATCTTGGTATTTGGAATTACTTGATTCCCAGAAAGTTCACACAATCATTACTGAATTGAAAACAAGTCACTAGTGGTACTAACGGTAAATATACAACAACCCAGTAAGAATAGGCAGATTGCGGTCTCGCTTCTTTCGCCAGAATTATTGTAAAGGGCGTTGTTGCGGGTCAGTCCAGCACTCTTCTTGGCGAGGAAGTGTGAGACTCTGAACCTTAGAAACCCTTTTACTTACTTACTTTCCCCCATTTTTTCTATTCCACCTTGAGGATGTACTAACCATATTTTTTTGGCGCAGGATTCATGCTTACGTGTAGCAATGTCGGACAGGCTTTAGCTAGTCTAGCTAGACAAGTTATCTTGGTGTGCATAACAGAGAAATAGCAGTTTTTGACAAATGCAGACTTTGAAATATATATCGTGCACCATTGCTATCAGAGCTAACCGTAAAAAAAAGGCTTAATGGAGCAAATCAGCGACTATTAAACAGAAAGTTAGGCTGTCTACAGCCTCTCTATCGTTCAACCCTGAAAAAAGAAAAAAAAAAAACGCACACGAGAGGGTGGGGGAGGAGAACGAGCGAAACGAACGCGCCTTCTGTTTTGCGCTGGCGTCCAGTTCTCTCTTCATTCTTTCCCGTGTTCAGCATTCGAAGAAAAATACGAAAAAATAGAGGACTGTGAACGCTCTAACAGGTAGTTACTCGCGCTAATCAGAGTCGACCAGAGGTCTCTTCAGGTTGACCGAAGTGCGAGTCTGCATTCTGCATTTGTCGCGCACCAGAGAAACTATCGTTTCCTTTTTGGTTGCCGAGTGTTACTAAATGGTTATATCGGGGTATACATATTTCTTACATATTTAAATAATATGCATCAGCAATAACAAATCACTCCAAAAGGGGAGAATAAAAGTCCAATAATTCTAACTTCGTACGGCTGTATCTCCGAGAATTTCGAAGTCTTCATAGGTTCCTTGATACAGCATGGTATCTGCTGGGGCGACTGTGGCAATTCCATGAGAATCGTCAGCTTTAGGAATGTGAGATATCCAATCTGTGTACAAGAGAAGAACAAGATAGGCCCATGCGTATTAAGCGAGCCCGTTGTGCACCCAGCGCATTTCTGGATGGCCAAGAGTCACTAAACTTCAATAAAATTCTGTCACTGAAAGTCGGGTCGAGCGCATATTTAAATACACTCTGACACCAACAATAACGGAGAAGGACATTTATCTTAGCTCGTTGCATTTCCATTTTGCTATTAAGTCCCGGGGGGGGGGGGGGGGGTACTCCCCTAAATTTAGGATAGGGGTGTGCCGCGAACGTTCTCAAACCCTGACCCTATCTAAGGATAAAGAAAACGAAAATTAATACCCTTTCTAAGGCCCAAACCTGACAATTGACACCCTATTCAAGGGGAGGAGAAGCATTGCGAGACGACTGAAATAACGGCTAACCGCGCACGGCAAAGCTCAAATCTTCCAAAATCGCTTTGTTAATACTTAATGACGGATAGTTCAGTTTTAACAGACAATTTGTTTTCGTTTAGCTGGGCGTTTATTTGAGCTGATAGAATTTAGCTACCCTATCTAAGGATCACACCGGGAACACAATGCACCGTGACCTGTGACTCGTCACGCACTCTCCAAGTAGTAAACAACTCGTACAAACGGAAAGGCGCAGTAACTTCGTTTCGTCATTTAGCGAAACAGGTCAGTTTAGAGGGACATTATCGTTAAGGCTCATAGAAATCAAGAGCGAGAAGCGATGTGACTGTGATGATTGCGATGTCCTTAGATTGCGTACATTTCGAAAATATTCAACGAATTTAAATTTGCAAGGACCACCGTGACGAAATAGAAGTACCGGATCCTCTAAATGTAGAAGACCTAATCAGCTATAACAAAATAGTAAACGAAGAAAAGCAAGGCTGATTGAACAGTTGGGAACTATATATATTTCCAAATATAGTTCCCAACTGTTCAATCAGCCTTGCTTTTCTTCGTTTACTATTTCGAAAATAGTATTTAAAATAGAGTACAGTGTATGTTTCGATGTGTTACTTACCAAATCTATTCTCGATCATTATCCTTATTACATTCGACTATTTAGCTACAAAAAGTTGAGTAATTTTGTCCGTAATTTTTTCACTCAATGAGACATGTAGCTGTTATCGTAAAGCACGTGAGAGCGATTGAGTAGGATTGAGTAATTGAGTATTAATAGCTGGCTGCGACGATCGATATTTGACCAGGCTCGCATTTTCCATTGAACTGTACATTACCTTTGTCCTCAGGAACAAAGTCGGAAGAAACATGTTCTTTTCCGTGATCTGTAGGTTCTTTTTCGTGTCTGATTTCCACAGAGTCCACGAATCGTATAATACTGTTTTCCTCCGC
Source organism: Meandrina meandrites (assembly GCA_963693305.1). NCBI lineage: Eukaryota > Metazoa > Cnidaria > Anthozoa > Scleractinia > Meandrinidae > Meandrina > Meandrina meandrites. The sequence continues at coordinate 10,604,212 of OY855904.1, forward strand.
GGTACTCTCTACAGCTCCCATAAAGTCTAAAGCGGAACCACGTCTTTGCGAAACCTTTCATATTCGCCCCATTGGCCGCCGAGAAAATAGATTACGAAATCATCGATATGATCGAAATATTTACGGTCTCATTTGCTTACTGGAAGTTATAAAGTTTTTAAGCGTAAAAATTTTCAACAATAAATTATGAAGTCGGGATAAAACAAAAGAGAGCCCGCAGTCAGTGGAGCGTACCAAATGTAAACAGCTGACTTCGACAATTTGCATGTAAAATGTAAATTGCGTGACAAGACAAACGGACTTGCGTGATGTGGAATAGCGCGCAATAATGACCAAACAAACAAACTTGTTGACGATGTGCTGAATTCAATAAGGTCCCGAGAAGAACCTGATCGAGCAGCATGTAGTCTTGCAAAGCTAGAGCCCGGGGCTAGAGCTGCGCCCTCGCTAAGCTAAAATAGAGAGACTGTTTATAGTCACTCTTCCAGCCACGAAGCCAGTTGCCAGCAGTCAGCTGTCACATATGCTTGATAGGTCAATAAAAAAGTAGTCGTTGTTTAATTTGTCGAAAATAGATTGAGGAATAGTGAAAATAACCCGTTATTATTCAAGTCGTGTTTTCATTAGCCTTTCAGAATACAATTCAGAATACATAGTTTTATAACACGGCGGAGTCTGATGTCGGTTTCGGCAACCTCATGCATAACACCAGTTCACGTTAATACTTAATAAACTAGAAGAAAATTATATGAGAACGTGGTTTTAAAGCCTTTGTATTTCAAACCAAAATCATGAGCGACTTATCGTGTTTTGATATTATTGGTAATTACCGTCGTCGTCAACATCATCATCAGTAATCTTTACCTATGATTAAGCATTCATACCGATGTGAAGTTGAATGTTGTCCTTCAGTAGCATTTTAAATAAAAATTATAGTTCAAATGAGGCTTTACACTACTGTAAAATGGTATTAAAGTTCTTTAAAATCCAAGCTTTCGCCGATCTCCCTGATGATGCCGTAGATCGGCGAAAGCTTGGATTTTAAAGAACTTTAATACCATTTTACAGTAGTGTAAAGCTTCAGTTGAACTTTAATTTTCACTTGCCAGACTTGACGAAATTGTCTTTTTCATAGAAATATTCAATGTTACAATTAAAACATCGTCCGCCGCGAAAGCCAAAAGATGTCCGCAATTATTATTTTTTTTTTTGCGGAAAAAGCAAAGAAAAAACGAAACTTATAGATCGACACGCGACAGCACGCGACAGCTAAAATCTGAAAGCCTTTTCCGGCTAATAAAGCACACTTGATTTGACAGGCAGGAAATGATAGCTAATGGTGGCAAGTCAACATGGTCAATATTAAAAGCGAAGTGAATAAGTTAGCCTTTCAAAGCACCCTTGAAATAAATTTCTATTTCCTAATTTCCTCAGTATATTGCCAAATGCCACCAAATAAACGAAAGAATTGATAAAAAGATCCCACAAAACAAGATAGAACATTTATTTTGAGGAAGAAGTCCAGGCCTTGCGATTGATTTTTGGACAGGATGTCCAGGATTCAAAGCTGCCATTCTGGTGAAATTTTGAACCTTTTATTTGTCACTTTTTCCTCTTAGTTGATATTTGTTTGCTTTTACCACTTTTAGTATTTTTCTCTTCCTATTGCAAGACAATATTAAAGCGAAATTTTAGCAAGCTGCAGCCTATTCTTATAACCAAGATTTCAGCTTAAAGAAAATTATGCATACTGACTAAATGAATATAAGAAAATCAAACTAGCTCTGTTAAAATTTCATGCAGTCAAGAAGTGAAAAACTCTGATTTAATAAATACATCTTTATTAAGTTCAGCTATTCCCTCCTTATATGTAACATGAATTATACCTTAACGAACCATTCTCTGCCGATCGCTTTAAAATGGTCTATCCATGCACCTGTTTTTAATACGAGAAAAGGTTTTTACTGCATATATAACAATAGAGTTCAACTCTGGTCTCACGGCAGTAAATTTTAATCAATTTTCTCAACGTGTAATTCTGTTGCGTTTGCATGTTTTACAGCGGTGCCATTTGGGATTCCGCTGGTCCAAGTGAATTTCGCGCAGTTGTGAACCTCGACTGTAATGAAGGGTTTTGCGGATTGCAATTTCCTGGGTTGTCGACCGCGATAAGAAAGATCAAAGCGTTCGACAAAAGTTCCATTATTCTCATAGTTGTTTGTATGGCGAACCACGGCCAGCTTTTAGCGTAACTCTCTCCGGTGAAAACTCCAAACTCCCCAACACTTACATATAAAGACACGGAAAAGTTACACAAACCAAAAATTGAGGCCGCGCTCATGAACAGGAACAAACGCTTTAGTTTTCTCGCGTCGCGAAGGGAACATTTATCATGCGAAGTGTGAGGTTGCAACGTCGATCTGAGATTTCGCCACATTTTGAAGCCTGCGGTAAAATAACCAGCAGAAATAGCTAGACCCCAGATGGCGAAAGCAACGTGACAAATAAAGATCATGGCTTTAGCTTCTGGGTAAAACCACACAACTAGGTCGGACATGGTCAGGAACGCAATATTTGAAAGCGTAACTGAAATCAAGAAGGGAAGGTTTCGAAGTTTCGGTGGTCCCAGCTTGGTGTTGGTAGTTTCCAAGAAAATTAACAGCATTATACTGAATGCTGAGGTCATGCACGCTGTAGCGATTCCCCACGAGGTCAAAAGAACTAAGTTTTGAACCGATGATGAAGATTCGCTTGAAGTATAAGGATCCCAGAAAAGAGCGAGGGGTCGCCCGAAGCCTGCAGCCATCAACTCATAGCTCATGACCCGCAGATGAACTTTCTGTCTTGCGAAAATGGCTTTGCGAAAACGATAAAGAGAAAAGGATGCGTACAACGTCATTAGAGCAAACAGACTTCCAAAGCCGTAAACATGGGCGAACCACATCCAGCCCCACTCTTCAAAGGCTAGAGTCCATTCTGGAAAAGGTTCAGGCCAGACTTTCTTTGCACTGAAGGCCGCTGAATCATTCACATCCGAAGCCATCTGTTGTGCCTGTGGCTTCTTGGCAGCTAATTTCCAAGAACTCTATTCTCAAGTCCTATGCTGTACTGTTGCTTACTGAGTTTCGATCTTACATCAAAGTATTGAAGATAGGACGTCGCCTTTTATATAACAATCTTTGGCACTTGCTGAAAAGAAAAGCAATCGGCGCAAACTGGCTGAGTTCGTTGAACGCTGTTGTCGGTGAAGATTAATAAAAGGTCCTTTGAAAGAAAGCGCTGAAAGCGCTGATGTAATTACTTTGAGTCGGTATAAAATATGATAATGAGGTGTTGAAAGTTTGGGCAGCTAGCATAATTATTTTTACCCTGGCTCACTTTCCTCTAAGTGCCATGCGGTTGTTTAGACTATTTGTCAGTTGCAAGGGCCATAATTGCGGCGAAAATTTGTTTTCAGTAATATGTTGTTTTCTTCCACTTGTAGCTGGTCAGATTTTTCATGATTTCAACCGATTCAAAGTTTCTCATCTGAACTTTAAGGTTCTCCAAAGCGATCATGTCAATTGCATTGTTCACCGAACATTGATTAAAACTGTCTTTCAAATAAAAGGCGGATTTATAGGCGAGCTAAAATGATTAACCCCCGAAGTTTTGGGCCATTCGCTTCAAACGGCTCAGTTCTACAACTCTGTTTTATTAATAATACAATAGAATGAAGTTTTGCGGCGTTCAATTGTCTTTTTCCCATACATGTCCAAAACCTAGAGGCAAGACTAGTAAATTTTAAGATGCTTTTTTTTTTATCGATATGACTGATCTTTAATACTATTCACTTTGAACCGAGATCGCTTTAGTAATTTATCAGTCCTCTAAAGATGCAATATTTCCTGATTTTAATGGATTTTTCATTTACCATTGAATAAATATTTTTAATTCGCGGAAAAAAGAAAATTGAATTTTGAAACGTTTTCAGACGAAGGCAAAAGTGTTTGACACGCGCCCATATCCAAACCTGTGTTGACATGAACAATACCTACAGGACCCAACAGCGAAAAAGGAGATGTAAGACTAAAAAGAAAGATTATTGATTTTTTTCCATGCTGTGTATAAATAATGGTTTTGTTTCAACCGTATATTAAAGAAAACGTGACCAGAATATATGAGCTCATTTAAAAGCATGCCAATTTCATTTTTTTATTACGATTTCACTTTTCAAAACTCATTGCGTCGATGAGTTTCACCTTTTTAGCAAAAATGCAATATGCCGAGTTTTTTTTTTAAATCAGTTATGTCATTAAACTATGACTCCTTGCTCCCTATAGGAAACAGAACATGAGATTTTGTTCTGATCAATCAGGAGAATTTCATTTTTGTGTAAGATTGAGTCATCACATGTTTGTGTTTATAGACATATGACCTCATCTGTAAACTATAGTATTAGTCTTTTCTTATCTCTTAATTACAGTGATCCGGCAATACTAAGGAAAATCAATTAATTTTTTTCTCCGGCTAATAGTTGTTTTGATCGTGGTACATTAGTCAAAACATTAGAGACTTTATGATTTCCGCTGCATTTTGCCTGCAGCAAAATGAGTGCCATTCTAAACTTCCTGCAGACCATTAAAATGAAGGGTTTCACCAGACGTCTAAAGATCGAGTACATTGAGGGTACCCTATATAAAATTAAAGATGGAAAAATTTGACTTCAAAAATACACTAACGATTTCCTATTCTAAAAAAATTGACTACCTTTTGCGATTTTTCCACGCCTTATATTTTTTCAACGTCCCTTTCGATAGGCTTATTTTTGGGGTGGGCCTACATATAAGTTGTGAGGAGGGTAATTTTGTTGATTGGTTATTGTTTATTCACGTTCTTTTGAATCCTTAGTTTAACGCGATCTGGTGATCGCACAAACCGCATCACTAAGAAACTGCCGATTTTCGAGGTGGGCCTAGATTAGTGGAAGAGTGGGGGAGTTGATTTCTGTCAGATAGAAATTTGCGTTTTAGAAATGTTTGGCCGGTTTATATTTTGAATGTATACTGAGTCTGAAAATTTCAAGGTTCCAAGAATACCACATGGTTAAACTCTCAAAACATAATGAGATGACACCCAGTACAAGAGCAACACGCGATAAATGAAGCGAGGTGAAAAACAAGCAAGCACTTCAATATACAGGACAGAGCAAACAGAGCTGTAGCACGTAAGAGGCAAGATAAGGCACTTGCCTCGTCTAGACTTTAATCTATGAAAAACAAAATACGTTCAGATGGGAAAATAATCCCCAGTTGAACGAAATCGATTTTCCTGAAGAGATTCCTCATGAAAAACTGGAAAAATGCTGAAAACAGCCTTTCAGAGCCTCTAGATTTCAAAATTTTCTGGGGACATGCCCCTAGCAGGTCGCGCCTTTGGCGATCGCAGATCTTGACTCATCTTTGTCAAAAGTCTGGCTACGGGCTTAATACAAGCCCATGGTATAACATTTGGACAGGCTTATTGCCAAAAAGATTTTGTCAAGGAAATAAGGGAGTTTTGAGGGGAGGGCTTAGTTTCGCAATTTTAGGGAACGGCACTTAATAGTTTTAGAAAAAGCTTTTGAGCAAATGTAAACCCGTTTCTTAGGAAGACTATGAAGAGCATAGATATCATGGAAAATAAAACATATAACTTCCCCACGATTTATTTCAACACCTGCAAAACTACATCATTTTGAGAATAAATTGTTTTTCCCTTCTTTGTCTAATCCTCACAAACAGAGCTCTCATCGCGGAACGCCTTTCTGATAATGGTACTCCAGTTTCTACTTTATTGCGGGAAGCTTTGTGCTCTTACTGCAAATAGAAAAGAAGTGTTAAAACATGTACATGGAGGAGGACAGTCGAGAAAGAGATGAAGGAGAACAGCTGGACATGGGGTCACCTGGAACGACGAGCACTCGATAGAAGCCAATGGCGTACTTTTGGCCGAGGCTTTATGTGTTTCTAAACACGAAGAGGATTAAGTAAGAAAGTTAAAAAATGTTGTTTTTAACCAGTTTTTCTTTGTTGTTCTTTCCTATGCTTGACTTGACAATTTTCCTGAGGACCAACAATGCTCTGTATCATTTAAGTTTTATTAACTTGCAATTAAAAAATCAAAGACTATTATAGCTCAGGGGCGGATTTATTCTTGGCACCTTTTCTTACCTTAAAACCGCTGGAGATATATGTTGGAAGTTCGAATTTTCAGCAATAATCGTCAAGCTTCAGTTGTGCATAGAACCCTGTAAACCATGCTAAATTATACGTGCGCCAATTTTTCAAAATCAGGGAAGTTTTATGCAGACTTTATCTCTGAAACAAAGTCGATGACCTCCACTTTTTTTGTATTTCTGACACAAGTAACTCATTATCCGACCTCAGTAAAAATTTTAGAAAAATCTATCGACTAGAAAATTTTCGCGCGAACGTCCTCAAGTTGCACGCGCTAGCACGCGCTCCAATTTGGTGAAAAAACGGGGCGCGCTAAGAAACAATCAGATTCAAGAATTTTGTTATACTTCAGTATGATTAAAGTTAAAAGTAGTTTTAATATCAACAAAACTGCAGAAAACACAGTCCATATACAAATACGACTGAGAAAATCACCTAATTTAAGAAATGTAAACAGCATCTTTTCGTTGGGTCATCGCAGTGTCCAATTCCATCCGGCATGTTGTGTGGACAACCATTGGGTGCATGTATGCATAAGTCGAGAGGATCGAAATCTCCGCAATGGTGCTCATGATGGTCGCCTCGCTTCTGCCCTACGACTTTAACTGTTGAAAACAATCATGATCAACAAGGATAAACATTGCAGTTCCTAATTAACTCGGCCCCCAAACTAGTTGGTGGGAGGCGCGGTTGCCTAATGGTTAGTGCGCTGGAATCCGGATCGGGCGGTCCGGATTCGAGCCCTGGTCGGGGCACTGCGTTGTGTTCTTGGGCAAGACATTTTACTCTCATAGTGCCTCTCTCCACCCAGGTGTATAAATGGGTACCGGCGAATTTACTGCTGGGGGTAACCCTGCGATGGACTATCATCCCATCCAGGGGGGAGTAGAAATACCCCTAGTCATTTCATGCTATGGAAACTGGGATAAGCTCCGACCGGATGGGCCAATAGGCTCGTATACAGTCAAAAAATGTTCTATCTCGAACTGAAGAACAGATTTAATGGTTTGGAAGCCTAAGACGTCGATTAACAGTGTATACCACATCAAAACCGAGACAGTGACAAAGCTGATAATAGTCCAGTCCCTGAACTCTCCCTTCCCAGCCCCAGGGGTTGATCTCTTTACCTGATTTCTTGTCATTGTATTGAGTATTGTTAGGAAAACTTGTATGCTGATCACGTTTAGATGGGAACTAAAGGGTTCATACAAATCTTAAAGCCATTCACCGTTAAAATAAGTGAAGAGTAAACGGAAATTTATCGAAATACCTTTATGGTGTTGGTGTTGGTGATGGTGCTGTTGATCCCATCCGGGAGCTGCGTCCAACATCACGGCCGTCAGCAGAAGAACAAAGCAAATAGCCTTCATCATGTTCATGGTGGACATCCTTTAAGTTCAGCTTCTTGTGAAAAGGGTAAAAAGAAAAAACGTCAGTCAAGTTTTTCACTGAAGATGGGATTGAATATTTTGCAATGGCACATTTTTTCACCCACAAAAAAACTCATAAGATACGATGAGCAAGGACTGAATTCATTGCGCTGGTTTCTGCAACAAGCCCAACTGGTGTTTCAAAAAAAATACACGCGTGCTAGAGTTATCTTTAAGATAGTTTCGTTTTGGAAAACATGAACAAGCCAGTAAAAGCAAAACGTCTCCACGAAGAAAATAAATACAAAAATATGTCAGCTAAACCTTAGCTCAAGGCGAGACTCGCAGGCCAGCCACCTATTTCATATTGTCAGTAAAATGCTAGCACTGCGTTTTAAGTTTTTGTTTCAAAGATGCGAAAATGGTAAAATTGAGTAGTACCTACACCGTTGTGGCTTCAATCCAATTAAACAAAAGGAGGAAATTGTAATTTTTGCAAAAAGCAAAGTGGAAACATCATCAATTTGAGTCGTGGGAAAAAACGAAATTGTTAAATTAATTGCAAGTGTTCACTCACCTCGCTCAGCAACTCTCGAACGAATGCCTAACCTTGCGTTTTATTCAAGCATTCACTGACATGGAAAACGCAATCGTGCCGTATAGTGATTGGTCCGGCATTTGGGTGGGTAAAATTTACAGAAGAGCTGACAATAAAAGTCAATTTCTATACGTAATAACTAGACACCGAAATGGTTTCCATGGAGCTCCCTTTCGTGTAATAGTGTTACAACAAGATTTATATTATTTCTTGTGAGCCGTGAATGAAGTATACCTAGATTTTCAGTTAGTGCTCCTTCCTGGGTTTTGAAAATAATAATGTATGATAAAAAGTAGCGCCCACCTTCTCTTTTTTTGATTTTTGATAATGCCTCGCGCTGCAATTAAGGAACAAGAGATGGAAATTATGATGCAAATAGTTGTTTTAGCAGTCTTGCTCTTTCTTTAATCTATCATCATCATCTTTTACTTTACCCTAACTGGAAAATAAGGTCTTAATTAATTATCTCTTCATCTCGGTCTACAGAGCTCTACTTGTGCTGTATTTCCCACGTTTTACATTGTTCTAGTATTCGATGTTCGCCTAAAAGGAAATCGTTCCACTAGACCTACTTATTCTGGCGAAGTTTGAGAATTATCGATCGTTTTGATTTTGCATATGGCTGCTCTTAATTCCAATTCCCTTATCACATAGATTCTAGCAAACCTCACAAGTAGGTTGGGCATAATGCTAATTGACCCATCCCATCCCATAAAATAAAATATTATTACGGAAACCTCTAATTCTCAATTCAACCAGTGTTAGGTAGGGAGTAACAACTACACAAGATGAGTAGATCAAGTGGGATGACTGCGGCATGTTCTAAGCCGAAAGGAAGCCTGTGCGACCTGTACTCTGATCAAGTCATTGGTTAACCCTACGAAGACACACCCCAAAGGAAATTGGATTGTTGGAACAATGTATAGCATGGGAAATATAGCATAAGTAGCTTCAGATATAAGGAGATAATTAACGATTAAGGCCTTATTTGCCGAAAATTACGAATAAGGGAAAGATACGATGATGGTGATGATGACGAAAGATTCTAGACTGAAAGAGCAAGACTGTTGGAACAATTATTTGTATGATAACTGCCTTCTCTTTGTTCCTTAATTACATCAGGAGGCGTTAGTTGATCTCAGATCTCAATGATCATTCGCTTTTTAATGCAAATCAAGTTTTTATCTTATCTTATTTTAACTGTCTAGACCATGATGGCGATGTGAAACAAAAAAAAGGTCTCAATGAAGTGTCTACTAAAAGTCAAAAGAAGTTCTAGCTTTCTTTACTGAAAAGCCGCTACATCTTAACATTTCGTGTATCCCATGGTTAATATTTGGGACGTCAAACGTCTGTTATAGGAACTTTTTTTTGTGCCTGAGAAATAAGGAGGCTTATTTATGTCGGGGGAGGGGGTTGGGGGAGATGTTAGAGACTTCTGATATTTTAAGGCCCGTTTATATAGGCGATTTTTGATGCGATATCTCGTCGCGTTTTTCAGTAAACTTTTCATTTGCGATATCGCGGGGATTTCAAACATGTTAGAAACATTCTGCGATATCGCGCGATAAAATCGCTGCTTGTTTACATTTGCGATTTTCGTGCGAATTTCATCGGAGCTTCGAGCACGACAAAACTTGCGTTGGACAGTAAGAACGATGAAAAATCGCATCAAAAATCGTTTGTGTAAATGGCCTTTTACGGTAGTTACTGTTGAAAAGTAAAACACATGTTGAAAAGGCGATATTTAAATTCACTTGTTATAATAATAATAATAATAATAATAATAATAATAATAATAATAATAATAATAAGAATAAGAATAATGGGAATTTGCAGTGGCACTTCCACAGAGTGGCTCTTCGTCCACTGTTCCCGATCGAATTGGAATCTAGCAGCGTTGATTTTTGCGGAGGGAGGAAAACCGGAGAACCCGGAGAAAAACCCTCGGAGCGAGGACGAGAACCAACAACAAACTCAACCCACATATGGTACCGGGCCGGAATCGAAGCCAGGCCACATTGGTGGGAGGCGAGTGCTCTCCCCACTGCGCCATCCCCGCTCCCCTCAATGATGCTGAAATGAGCGTGGGAAATACAACACACGTATTTTACAGTTATAGGGAAAACGAAAAGATGATGAAGATAGTACTCTTGAAAGAGCAAGACCATTAAAACAATTCTTTGCATGATAATTTTTCCTATTGTTCCGTAATTGCAGCACGAGGCATTACCAATTCAGAAAAAAATGCAGCTGGACGCTACTTTTTATCGTACCACATTTTTTGAATATCTATTTTGATAGCACATTGTATGGCATATCATCAGAAAGAAAACGTCAATCACTAACTGAAAATCTAAGAATATTTCACTACCGTAAAAGGCCGTTATACACAGACGATTTTTGATGCGATTTTTGTCTTGCTGTCCAACGCAACTTTTGTCCTACTCGAGGTCGCGATGAAAATTGCACAAAAATCGCAAGTGAAACCAGCAGTGATTTTGATTTATTTCCCATGCTATACATTGTTCTTACAATCCAATTTCTTTTGCGGTGTGTCTTCGTAGAGTTAGCCAATCACTTGATCAACTTACAGGTCGTACAGGCTTCCTTGCAGCTTGGAACTGTACCTGTCATGCCACAGTCATCCCAATTGGTCTACGCATCTTCTGTAGTTGCTACTCCCTACCTAACACTGGTTGAATTGAGAATTAAAGGTTTCCGTAATTAACATTCATTTTAGGGGATGGGTTGATTAGCGTTATGCCCAACCTACTGGTGAGGTTCTAAAATCTATATGATAGGGGAGTTGGATTTAACAGCAGCCATCTGCAATTGAAAAATGAAAAGCGATCGAAAATCCTCAAACTTCGCCAGAATGAGTAGGTCCAGTGGAACGATTTCCTTTTAGGCGAACATCGAATACTAGAACAATGTAAAACGTGGGAAATACAGCACAAGTAGAGCTCTGTAGACCGAGATGAAGAGATAATTAATTAAGACCTTATTTTCCAGTTAGGGTAAAGTAAAAGATGATGATGATAGATTAAAGAAGGAGCAAGACTGCTAAAACAACTATTTGCATCATAATTTCCATCTCTTGTTCCTTAATTGCAGCACGAGGCATTATCTTAAGTCCACAAAAAGAAGCTGGGCGCTACATTTTATTGTACATTATTTTTTGTTCGGATACCCAGGAAGAAAAAGTCGAGCACTAACTTAAAATCTAGGTATACTTCATTCACGGCTCAGAAGAAATAATATAAATCTTGTTGTAACACTATAACTCGAAAGGGGGCTCCAAGGAAACCGTTTCGGTGTCTACTTATTACGTATAGAAACTGATAATTATCGTCGGCTTTTCTGTAAACTTTATTCACCCAAGTGCCGGACCAATCATTGCACGGCACGATATCGATGCCGATAAACGCTATAATAAAAACACGATGTTATGGTCAACCTGCTCATTCGTTCGAGAGGTGCTGAACGAGGTGAGTGTTTAATTAGATTGAAGCCACAACGGTGAAGGTATTCACTTTTACCATTTTCACATCTTTAAAACAAAAACCTGAAAACACAATGCTGGCATTTTACTTACGATATGAAATAAGTGGCTGGCCTGCGAGGCTCGTCTTGAGTTAAGGTTTAGGCGACTTATCATTGTATTTTATGAGTTTCTTTATGGGTGAAATAATTTGCCATGGAAAAATATTCCATCGCATTTTCAGTTAAAAATTGACTGACGATTTTTTTCTACCCTCTTCACAAGAACCTGAACTAAAAGGATGTCCACCATGAAGGCTATTTGCTTTGTTCTTCTGCTGACGGCACCAACACCACGTTTTACACCAAAAAGGTATTTCGCTAAATTCTCGCTTACTAAGCACTATTTTAACCGTGAATGACTTCAAGATTTGGCATGGTCTCAATAACGAATTGAGATATTTATCTTTGTTGTTTTTTCAACAGCTGAAGACGTGGAGCAAAAGCGGATTTTTCCTTGTAGATATGCTGATTCTAACGACCGGTGCATATATGCACCTGACGGATGTCAATTTTTTCCTGGAGTTGGAGACTGCGAGCACGATTGGCAAAATTGCTGTGGCTTTCCATGAAACGAGGTAGTTTTTTTAGTCATATATTATTTGTATTCTGCTTTTGTTGTTAAAACTACTTTTAACCCTACTTTTCAAGACGCGAACACCCGGAAAAAACGTTCAAAAGGCTGAACATTTCAGTGTTATTACCTGCCGTTACATTGCGGTGATTATTTCCGTTTCAAGAGGGAAAGGATGCTTCTCAGACATTAATAAAAGTTAACGATTATTGCCAAAGATACCTATAATGTATATATATATATATATATATATATATATATATATATATATATATATATATATATATATATATATATATATATATATATATATATATATATATATATCTCCAGAGACTTTTTTGGTACCAAAAGGGGCCAAAAATGAAATCTGCTATTAAATTTTAGAAGCTAACACTACTTGAATAAAACATAGTATGCTTTTAAAATACTTTTGAAATCTAACTTAAAATAAATATTTCTCTATCAATCACATGTTTCAAGCGTTGTTGGTTCTTAAAGTCAGGCATAGGAAGAAACAAAAAAATACTGGTTAGGAACAACATGTAATTAACACTTTTATTCTATTTACAGGGTAAACAAGAAGCTCCCCACAATAAAGTAAAAAGTACGATTATAAGAAAGAAATTCCAGGAATGTGATCCCTCCTAGTGAGGATAAGACAAGAAAGGAAAACAATTTATTCTGAAAAAGATGTAGTTTTGTAGGCATTAAAGTAAATCGTGGGGAAGATGTGTTTTGTTGTCCAAGTTGTCAATAGTTCTATAGTATATATATTTGCTCAAAATGCTTTTTCGGTGGCTCTATCCCAGTCTTGTGGGGAAGACAATTGCAAAGAAAAATTTATATTTTTAGAAGAATTTTACTAGTATACTAATGCAATTGCTGCAATCTGATTGGCTGAGCTATTGAACACTATGAATGGCGACATTTTCTCCTTTCGGGGAAAGTTTAAAAACATTATTGGATAATTCAATTCCCGCAAAGACTATATAAAAGGAGGAGTAAAATTACGTAAAATTACTGAATAAACTGAGGAGCGTGAGTTCATACGTGATAGTTGATTCGGCCTTCGGCCTCATCACCTCATCGAAATTGAGAGCGAATATTCTAATTGTTAAAATGCTTGCTACTTGGTAAGCATGAATAAAATTGAGAAACTAACTCCTCCTCCCGAAAATGCCCCCTGTCTGCCGTAAATAATTCCCCCAAATCTCAGTGAGAAGCATTCTTCTTTACGAACATAACTTTTCGGGCTGAACTTCAGCCCGGGCTGAAATTACACCCCAGTTAGCCGGCAGTGGCTTCCAGTGTTCGACACGTGTCGAAATTGGCTCGAATTTCACCCAAGAAAAGAGTTTTGCTTCTCTTTCTGACTTCACATTTTAGTGAAATAATGACACACGAATGTTTTTTTTTTCTGAAATATACTTGGTCATACCTCGTCTGCCTCAGCAACTACCCGCTTCTGAAAATCCAAAATCGTTTCAAAATATTCTCCATATAGCCCGTGTCTTTCAAGACAGTAACAAAATAGCCCAAAATAGACTGAACACACGGAGAGCGGCACACACGGTATTTTTGATCGCACTTCAATTTGTTTCCACCACCAAAAATAACATTTTCCCCTCCTCGGTCCTTTTATCACGTTAGATTATGCCAAGATAGACTCTTTTGTGTCGAGTACAAGTTAGTGTCAATCCAATTTTGTGGCATTTAATCATAGTCATAGTCATAGCAATTTTTCTTGGACAATTCTGTCCAAGTAGGAAAGGCGCAATGAGGTTAACCCTATGAGAAGCACCAACCCGTGAAACAAGGCAAGACCACAACACCGGGAACTCCGTGCTCTACTCTTTGTGATAAGTGTGTGGGTTCTTTAACGTCCCCTGCTGACCACATCGCACTGTTAGTTCAGGAGACGGGGCATACGGTTTATCGTCCTTATCCGACAAGACTAAAACGTCTAACCATTTGAAGATATAGTTTCAAGGGCAGCACGTTCTCCCGAGTTATTCATAGACCCTGAGCACTAAACATGCACGGTTTAATTTACATCACTGATTTCATTCCTTCTCCGTTTAGGAATGAGAAATATACAAAGTAGTCGGCAAGTGAACGACGGCAACAGATGACACAAAGTCCACTAGTAACGGGCAATAAATAGTCTGTTAAGATTAACATCGTGGATGCAGAACATCACAGTGTGTATTTGACTATTTTTTTCTACGAAATAAATAATTTGTACAAACTTCGAACCACCAGAGGACTCGGAAGGGCGATAAAGGCCAGGCATGCGTGTTTAGAATATCATTGCAACAAAACGGAATCCCTGTTGTTGTAGGAGTGAAGATGGAGGGTATCAACCTGGTTTTATAAAATTGTAACGATATTTAGAATGGACAGAATTGTCCTAAACACGAAGTATATAAAGACAGTTTCTTCAAGCAATAAATGGTTGCCAAAGATCGCTTGAACTGCTATTTTTTTCCCAGTAGCGGGCTCGCGCGATATGGTTGCACTTGTCTGTTACGTCTCCTCCCTCACCCTCAGGCAATGTTGAATCAAAACAATAAAAATAAATCAAAACAATAAAAATAAAATAAATCACTTTATTTAAGTGTCAATGTATTTAGCACGGCTGTACTAATTGAAGACACTGTAAATAGTGAAGCAAATATTATAAATCAAACAGAAACTTGTTAAAAATCCCAACTGGCAGGAGGCTGAACAGCTGGCTATATACAAAGCGTGGAGGAGTTGAATTCGGGACCACCGAAGACAAATCCATCTAGTGGCAAAGTGGAGGATAGAGGATTTGAACCCGGGACCTCCGGATTACAAGTCCAGCGCCCTAACCACTAGGCCACGCTGTCTCCAATCAATACTTATCTCGGTCAAAAAACCCCGTCCCGTTCCACAGTTAGGTTGCTGTGATTTGGAGGACTGTCTTTTTTTATTTGATTTGGCCGGGTGTGGAATGCACACCACACCCACCCCTCCCCCCCCCGCCAAAAAAAAAAAAAAAAAAAAAAAAAAAAATAATAATAATAATAATAATAATAATAATTCCCTGAAATGTAATATTTCAATCCTGCCCAATTTTCAGTTTTATATTTGGCTTTGCCTATGAACTCGGTCCAGTACTCAAAATTCTACTGTGACTCCCACCTGAATTTTTTCAGGTTTCTTTTTCCCAGTTGCTTAAATTAAAGCGCTCACGGTGCTTATTTCTCTCCGCCGTGCAAAATAGTTCATTTAGTCAGTCAGAATATTCAAAATATCAAGTAGTCGAACTCTTTGCCATTGGTCTCTATCTGGGTACTTTTTGTTATGGTACACAAAAAGGGAGTCTAGAACAAAGACAAGTTAATATTCGTTTATTACACTAACGCTGTCCAAATTTAAATTACAAAAACATCTTTGAGAGCTTAAAATCATTTTGATATTAAAATGAAGAAGGAATGTCTTCCTTTCCAGTCACTGCATGGTTGCCAAGTTTTACGTTTTTGAAGTCTGGTCTGAAGCTGCATTCACTTGATATCTACCAGCGTTCAGTTTCAATGTAGTTATTGCAATCTTAGACTGCGGGCATATCAGTGTTTCCATCTCTACTACCACATTTTCTACACAAAAGGTTCTTTAGAAATTCACGAAATTCCTTCATTTGAGCAAAGTAAATCATAAAATTGATCGCACTGCTGAAATATGCTGCAATGCCACCACCACCATAACGGAAAACAAAATCTGTTGCAAATTCACGCTTTGGTTTAGCTATCTGAGTGTACGCCACATTGCCAATGTAAAAGAGGTAAGGAATGATAAAAGCGAATGTAAGAGCAATGAGGAGAGATGTGCCTCTGACCCTCATCCTGATCAGGTTAGCCTGGAAGACATTGCATACATTACCAATTTTCCTGTTCCCTCTGTCCCATAAAATTTTGAGCAAACGTATGTTGACGTAAGTTACAAATATACCCGGAAGAATGTACTGTAGTGGGAAAATAATGAGTGTCATTCTAACTGGATAGAAATGTTCGTTATAAACACAGATGACGGTAAAATGGGTGTCGTTAAGGTCTACTCTTTTCCCGTTAAATGTTGCAGCGGGAAATAACATGATGGTAATTCCTAAAATCCACGCAGCAAATATCATTTTACGGACTCTCGTTGTGCTGTACGGGCGTGGAACCCTGCGAGTCGATAAGTACTTCTCAAGACTTATCACCACTAGGTTATTGATTGTAACTGCAGGGAACACTAAGTTAAGATATCGGACTATCTTGCATGCCCAGCCATCTTGGAATACGTCAAACAGAATTTGAATGCATAAAAGAGGAAGCGACACGGCGCAAGAGAGGAGATCAGACAAGGACAAACTTCTTATGTACAAATTCAAATTCGTCACAAATCGACTTGTCTGGATTGGGTTTGCTGTCTTCCTTTGCCACAGAAAGTAGAAGAGAAAACAGTTTCCAAGGAATCCCACTATGCCAACTGCTGAGAGAGTCAAACACAGCACACGTTTCACGATGATGCCAGCGGGCGTAAAGAGGTAGATGGGATGAATCGTTTCTGTGTGATTTTTCAAATGCGTTGAATCATTTGCAGAGGTATTGGAAAACAGCCACGACATCTCATTGCTGTCCATGTCAACAAGTTTCAATCTGTAAAAAAGAAAAAAACAATTTTAATGTTCTTTTTGGCATTTCACTTGCCCAGTTGTGCTAGCGAATTGATTCCTTGAACTAATTAATTCAGGTTTGTTTGTTTTCCTTTGCAACTTTTCAGTTTCAGAGTATTTAATTTTAACTGGATAAGACCTTGATTTACATTTTGGAGGATTCCAGTTATTACTGGCATGGGTGGCGAAGTGATATCCACGTTTCATTCGTGTTCCAACTGAAGTCGGAGATTCTGTAGTGTTCGTCACGTGACTATTTAATAATAATAATAATAATAATAATAATAATAATAATAATAATAATAATAATAATAATAATAATAATAACAATAATAATAATAATAATAATAAAATATTTTTATAGCGCCAATATCCTAAAATTTAACAATTAGACCCGTAGCCCGTAAGGGCTACGGGTCAATAGCCCATAAGGCGAAGCCGAATCGGCTATTGACCCGTGGCCCTTGAGGGAGAAGGGTCTAATTGTTTTAGTATCACCCAACTAGTCGGACAGAAAAAGCAATAATGAAGTTAGCAAATGCAAGTTGAAGAAAGATTTATTTGGGAATAAAACGAAAGAAAGCGTCACGAATTTCGCTACTCGATGACTATTACTAATAGTCCTCTAGTAGCGTAGCCAATCAAAATGCAGGATTTGCATTAGTCCACTAGTTGGGTGATACTAAAACGTAATAGCAGCAAAGGGGAACGAAACAGGACACGTGCAAAACGGGAAACGTTGTGAGCTACATGTCAGTTGAAGTTTCGATTAAATTCGTTGGCTTAAATGCGATTATCAAAGACACAGTTAAAGGACAAATACAACAGGTTCTATTTCCTACAAAATGTCACTTTTCGTAATTCTTTTTTGGCACTTGGCAAATTTCCTAGCGCTACGCCATTTGGGCAATTCTCGTTTTAACTGTCAGTCACGTACTAAGCCGACGATCGTAAGTTTAAACTAAAATTTCCAAACCGACCAAATGGGTCGCCGGAAGCGCAAAACACTGGAAAAGGACACTAGATAAGGACTCAATCGTAAGTCACCTGTGGTGCATGCGTAAGACAGCGAAATCGTCAGTCTCCATTCTCGTCCACAGAGGCCGCGAATCTTCTGGTCTGAGCCAGGGATCGAGACTTATTGTCAAATCTAACAAATCTGATTGGCTGACAAATACAGAGCGAGTACTTTGCGCATGCTCAAAAATTGGGAGCGGAGAGGTCTCGCTCCCTGGCGCAGACCAGAAGGATCGCAACCCTTTGGATACGAGAATGTTAATCTCGTCCCCAGGGGTTGCGATCCTTCTGATCTGCGCCAGGGAGCGAGACCTATGGGCTAAACTGAAGCCCGCCAAAAAGACGGTGAAATATGATGATTAGCTGTTGAAAACTTGTTCATTTCGTCCATAATCTACGACGCACGCGCACACTCAAATCGGAACCAGAAATTTCTCAGAAATTCCTTGAATCGCCCAGAGCCGTTGCGTTTCCCGACCGTTGGTCAAGGGGGAGCAGGCTCTGAGAACGCGATTGCGAGATCGCTTGAAAACGTTAGGCTAATTATTACAATTATCGTCGGAAGAATTGTCTTCTGTTCTCATCGAGTTATATCTTAGCCATCCTAGGGTCATCCCAGGCCTCGGCTTGTGAAGTTTGTTAACATTTTTATTTTCAAACTTTCCTCATCGTTCGCAGAACCTTTTTGGTAAATTATTTTTCGAAGCTTTTCCCTTTTAGGCAAATTTTTGAGCTCAACTACGTGAACCTATTGTGCTTTCGCATTACAGCCATCGAACTGGCAGCGGCCTTCAATTGTTGTACGACAACAATGCCACAAAACTCAAGGTTTTGGCAAAGGAGCCATCTGGTGATTTGGCTAGATAGCATATTCTGTTTATTAATGGTCGCTGAAAAGATCAATTGTGGAGGAGAGATCAGCCGTTTGCTAGTAATGTGTCAACGAACTCAGTGAGGGACGGAACACTTCACAGTGTTGTTTTTATTTCACCGTACATGTATTTTAACGGCAGGCTTTGTCGTTCGAAACGCATCCCAATGTTGCAGAGTTTATTTCCGCTCGCTCTTCAGAGCCTATTTAGCATAAAGTTCAGGCCCCAGTTGTTCAAAGGGTGGATAACGCTATCCACCGGATAAATCGCTATCCAGCGGATAAGTGTTGGCAAAACAAACTACGCTATCCACTGGATAGTGATTTATCCGGTGGATAGCGTTATCCACCCTTTGAACAACTGGGGCCAGACCAAGGATATTTTTCTCGTTTTACTGGGCGTTGCAGTGATTCGCGACGATCAGACAATTTCTGGTAAACACTGCGTCTATGCGGTCATTACAAATCATGATTAGGACTCGTTTAAGTCGCGTGTAGCATGTGAACATGCGGTACATGAGTTCATTCCGTGAGGACGGATAATATTTTTTCGAGTTTGATCCGATACGACCAGAGCAACATGAACAAATGTTTTTTCGGAATGTTATCGTAATTATCATATCTCTGGCGTTTGTATGTGCCCCCGGGGGGGTACTCCCATAAATTTCGGATAGGGATGTGCCGCGAAGGTTCTTAAACCCTGGCCCTATTTAATAAGGATAAAGAAAACGAAAATTGATACCCTTTTAAAGGCCCAAACCCGAGAAATGACACCCTATTCAAGGAGAGGAGAAACGTTGGGTGACGATCCAAATAACAGCTAACCGCACACGGCAAAACACAAATCTTTACAAAATCGCTTTGCTACTAGTTGAACGGGATAGTTTATAGTTCAAACAGACCATTTTTTTGTTACGTTTAGTTGGGCATTTATTTTAGCTGATAGAATTTAGGTACCCTATCTAAGGATAACACCGGGAACACAATGCCAAAAGGAGCAAATATGATACCCTATTTAAGGACCGAGAACCTCAAAAACCATACCCTATCCCGCGGCACATACCTATATAGCCCATATATGGGAGTGACCCCCCGGGGATATGCCGCTCGCGTCCTATTTTTCAGCATAGTGCGGAGTGGAACTATAAAATTTTGACAGATGAACTTGCCAACTAATAGCCTCAGTGCGCAGAATCACCAGGTGACATACGCCCATTATTAAGTAGGGCTCTTTCTTGAGTATATTAGAAAACACTAAACACTTATTTTGTTTATTGCTTGCAATCAAGACCAGGCACAGAAAGTTCGAAGCGATTTTAAATGAACTTGAAATTAAGATGAACACAACGCCTTTTAATTTAGTAAGATAAAATACTCAATTTTTTAATGCCTTGTAAGCCGACTTATTATAAAAACAAACGGAGAAGGAAAACACAATTTCTAGCCTTACTTGTAAAACCAGCGGAAAATGAAAAAAAATTCTGTTTAACTGTTTAAAAGTCTTGCTAGAATAAAATAGTTAAGCGCCATCCTTGTCAGTTAATGGTGTTTCAGTTATATAATTAGTACTTTTAAGTAAAGAAAACAAATTTTCTTACCGGTTGGTTTAAATTCACAGCTGAGATGACAAAATTTCCTGTCAAAATTTCCAGTTCGTAATGGTGAGATAAAAAATTGTAACTGTTAACCGCAAATAAATTAACCGAAAACTCTAAAATGTGAGAGGTAAAAGTGATTAACTTACCCAAGATATCGCTTATGGCAAATGGCAATTGCAAACAGTAGCTTCTTCAACAAATCCGTGTACCATCTGCCACTCATTGATTATGACCGATTGATAGAACCACCCGGATGTTGTAAGCTCGGCTTGAAAAGACAATAATGATAGGCGTTGGTGGTCTACTTACAAAATGAATGCTAACAACACATGAATTACATTCCATTTGTGCGGAAAAACAAGTGCAAATGAAGTGGTTCGTCCCACTGAAAATCTTTTTTGAAAGCACGGAACACCTTCTATTCGAACTATTGTACAAAGCTAGTTCTCGATGAAATGCGTGGATGTTCCGGTGAGAGATAAAATGGAACGATCCTTTCGACTGGAAAGTTCAGTGACTCATCCAGTACCAAAGTGATATTTGAAAAATTATACTGTTCAACTGCCAAAAATTATCACCGGTTTTCTACAAATATAGAAAGCGCTAATGGTTACTGAACCGATGTCTCGCTTGCATGTGTTCGTGCACAAAAGGGAACTGCACACTCAATTAGAATTGTTTTGTAAAGTCCATTGCATTATGTGCTAGATCGTTATCATAGTTGTTCATCAGCTTCCTTTCAACGCCACTCTCAATCGTTCCAGAAGAAGAAACACCCTTTTTCGTGCTTGCAAACAACATTTGTGACGCGATAACAGTCCAATTTAAATATCTATTGCTTGCTATGTTTTTTACAAAAAGAAAACCAGGAAAGGAAATTTGAATACCCCAAACGAAACTATTATATTTATTGTCAAATTAAGAAACTCCCGAGCACTGACCGAAAGTAATGCCATATCTCCAGATTATCCACAAATTGTCCACAAAACGTGAGAAATTTGGATGGTTAGCTGTTTCAGTAAAATTGAAATTAATAATAATAATAATCAAGTAGTAAAAAATTATATAAGAAAAGATTAATGCGACCACTGACTAAAAATCTTTTTGTTGAGAATTTTTTTCTCAGTTGTCGTCGTTTCCTTACGACGTTCATATCGTTTGTTGTTTAAAAACGAATACCGGCGGAAACGATGAAATGTTAATTAATAACTCTTTGGAGTTTTGTAAAAGGTGACCGCAAATCCGCTAAACAGAGGTCGCGATGACCACTGAATTAAGGGCTGCCCACGAGTGGGGTAGTTATATTTTTGGCTTAAAATATTAAAAAGAATATGAGCTTTCGGCAGTCGCTCTACAGCCTTCGACGGATAAAAAAGGAATGCAAGATGAATAAAATATATACAAAAAAATGCGAGATGAAAATATTAATAAGAACAAAAGCGAAGAAAAAATGTGCTAAGCAGGTGACTATTTATTAAAAAGAATATAATACTGCTTTGGAATCAGGTTAGAATTATTTTCAGCATCCTCAGTAGCAGAGGTGTGCCAAGCCTCCAAAGTTTTTCTATTGCGAAAAGAGCCTTTGTCAATGACGCTAGAATTGTCAAAGTCTATGCGATGGTCAAATGACCACGCATGTTTCGCAATGTTTGAGCCATTAGCACAGGTTTTGACATTCCTAATATCTTCTTTCTTGCGAGTTTCGAAGCACAGGCCAGTATCACCTACATTGCACCAACCGCAATCGGCACAGGGTATTTTGTAAACCACGTTCGATTGATGTTCAATAGATGGTCTGAATTTGGGAGAAGGAAACTCCTGTTGTAAAGCCTTGAAGGTTTATTAATTACTTGAATTTCGTGCTTTTCGCTGAAAAGTTAAGAAACTCAAATCAAAATTCACGCTTATCTTGAATGAGCTTAATCGCGCTTTGAACAACCCAGCCATGTTCAGTTACAGATCACAAAGGACGTCAAAATGTGGTAAGAACCAAAAGTGGCCTTGCTGCTAGGCGAGTATCACCGACGTTCTTACCACATTTTGACGTCTTCTGTGATCTATAACTGAACAGACCCACGGCAAAATGGAATAATCTGTTTGTTTTATACAATAACAGAAGACTTCAGTACAAAGCAATGCCGCTACCAGTGTGCTTAAGTTGTTTTCATTTCACGATAAAGTTTTCCGTAATCACGAAGCACTGTTAAACCAATTAATACGTTGAATGAAGGAAAATTAAAACGTCAACGAAAAAAACTAACCTTGGAAAGTTGTTCAACTCTGTAAGCTGTGTCTGTACTCTAGATCTAATATACGCAGCATCTCGGTTATTGTATAAATGCCCATACATGGGCCATACATCTGTCATCTGTATCTGTCAGATATCGTGCGATAGTACGTAGTTGAATTGATCTTGCTTTTTGGCAATTTTAATGCTAAATGCAATCATTAATCGTTAAGAGTTTATTCTACAACCCTAGTCCCTTCCTGGGACACTTTCTAAATCGGCGCGAAAAACACACTTCAGGTGCATCGCGAAAAAATTGAAATAACAGAGCGCAATTGATGTAACATCATTTACACCTATCGCGCTCTGTTATGTCATTGTTTCACTGTAAACATTATACGCCTGACGATGGCACTGAAAGGCCGAGATATTGCGTTCTCTGAAACATGCTGTCTGCTTTTCACTGCACTGAATATCAGTAATGAAGATGCATTTATTTGGATTATCATTTATTTTGTTTTACTTGAAATTATCAGCCGGCGCTGGTTAACTGATTCTGCGCATAACGCTTACATCCTTACAAGAATTACGTTTCCACCCAAATAACGGCTACGCGGCAGACATAGAAACTGCATCTCCTATAGATGACACCCAGCCTAGTCCCTAGGCGTTCTCCTCCTCTCTCGGGCGAGCGCGAGGCTCACGTAAGGGCCTGGGAACCGGTTGGCGTGTCGGCCGCTCACTGTCATTCGGTGACGTCACGAAATTTCGCGCCAAATCGATAAACGGGAAGGGAACGCCTGGGTACTAGGCTGATCGACACCGTAAATGGATCAGGGGTTAAGAATCCAAAGCCAGACCCACTACTCCAAGAAAAGGCCGCTAGAATCACGTGATTCCCAATCAAAGTTGCCACTGAGAGAGCATTCCTGGAGCAGAGAGGGACTGGTTAAAGAGATTTCCCTCTATTCCAATCTTAGCCGAGAGACGTCCGAGGGCAGAGAGAGCCTCAAACCCAGTCTCCCCAGCTTCTTGCTTGTCTTTCCCATCTGGCTGCAGGAAACTGCTACTTGTTTCGTCATTAGCAGGTTGGGAGTTCGATGCAGTTTCCCGCGGGACGGTATTCGCCGGAGATCCCGTTAAGTGGTTACCCGTATGCGGAGCAGGAAGAACATTATCCTGATCAACTGGCTTCGGTGCTATGAAAACATAATTTTCCGTTGTATTTGTGTGAGTAGCGCTTGTCTGTGTGTCTGGTTGAGAAAAAACGCAAAAAGAAAGTTGAGTTTGGCACGATTTTAGCTTAATTGCAAACGAGTTGGCCCATGGGAAACCCTTCTCGTTTTACCGTTGATTTTCATAACTTATAAATTCCCATCTTGTTTGAACGATCTGAAGTACAGAGGGTGACCGTTTGCAAACAACACATCCAACAATCTCGTTCACAGAGCCCGCTTTTCTTTTGGTCAGCACCAAATACGCAAACTCTGGCCAGGTCTGAATTTTTGCGCAGAGTGCTCAGTTTCAATTGTCAGCCAATCAGATTTGAGCATAAATAATCGGAAGTCCTTGAATCGCGGACTTTCTCATCGGACTTGGCGAGAGTCCGCTTTCTTGGTGCTGACCAATAGAATAGCGGGCTCTCGGAACGAGATTGGACATCCAAATGGTAACTAGGGTCTACGGGATAGGGGGCTGGCTGGAAATAGGTTAAAGACAAAACCAACCTTTTCTACTTTCAGCACGTATATAATAAAGCACCTACACGTTCTAGTTTTATAAAATGCATAACGTACCCGCTGGCGAGGTACTTCCATGAAATGAAGGATGATGGTGAACCTTCGCTTGGTGTTCTCGAAGTCGCTTTGCATAACCAAAACGTCTGCCACAATCGGAACACTGAAAGCGAAGAACAGGCGGAGGTTTTCTCCGAGGGTTCGTTGAGACATCGGCAGCGTTCGTCTTACCCGATGGCTTTTTCGGCTTTTTCGCCTTACCCAATGGCTTTTTCGGCGTATCTTCGGTGGATGACGAATGTTTCTTAGTCACATGAGTTTCCAAATTTCGATTATAGGCGAAGATCCTGGGGCAGTGTTCACAATGGTACTCCCCTCGTTTGAGCCGAGAGTTCTTTCGCGTCGAACCGTTAGCCGCGTTCGCCCGCTCAACCGTCATTTTCACGCATCGCAAGCGGTGTTTCTGGATACCACGTCTCGACAGAAGCTCTTTGCCGCACAAGTCGCATTTTTGCATTCTATCTTCCTTGTCCTTGTGAGTGAGGATGTGCCTCTGATAATTGGAGCTTTGCAGGAAAGATTTGGAGCACACGTGGCACTTGTAACGTTTCAATCCCTCGTGCATTAACATGTGCTGTTTGAAGGTCGAGCGGTGGGTGAATTTCTTCTCGCATTGAGAACAACTGTGGAGTTAAAAATAACTGTTTGACTTTATCTCAAGTTTACATAAGCTTAAGCTACGTTTCAGCTTTCTTATACAGTCCACCCACGGAAACGTTTATCCAACATTGGTCGCACAAACAGCAAAACACTACAACAAGCCAGCAACAACGGGACAACTCTCTTACACAAACACATATGAGTGCTGCTTTTACCATAAGCTTGTTTAGCAAAATGTTGTGGCGTTCTTGGCTTTAACCATAGCTTGGCTAGCAAAATTTGACGGCGTTCTTGCCGAAACTTTGCGAGCTACAAGTGCGAGTCACACATGGTAGAAATAATGAATTATAGTAGGCAGGCAGGCAGGCAGGTAGATAAGAAAGGAAGGAGGGAGGGAGGGAGGGAGGGAAGGAAGGAAGGAGGGAGGGAGGGAGGGAGGGAAGGAACGGACGAACGGACGAATCTGCTAGCGCTTGGCCTGTAAGCTAAAATTTTAAACATGTATCCTGTCCTCCAGAACAGGATCATGAATGGTACAACATATGTGACTTTCACTTCCCCCTAAACATTGAAACCTGAAGGGAAAGGGTTGCATACCGATCACAACAAGCTCACCTGTATGGTCTATACCCAAGGTGCACGTTCTTGTGTTCATTCAGGTTGTGGGAGTAACTGAACTTCTTACCACATGTATTACACTGATAAGGCTTCTCTCCTGTGTGGTGGCGCACATGGTACTGATAGTGACCCTGCATGTGAAACGCCTTCGGACAGTACTCACATTTATAGGGCTTCTCACCTGCCAACGTGACGGTTGTTGAATGAGAAAAAGTGATTCAAAACTGATGTACCTAGTTGAAATTCTGTCTTATAATCAAAACAATAACACAACAGCGGGAGGCAGGGAAACCCCATGAAGAGGATTCCTTTTTTGACATTTTGAAGCCTACAATACGGTTTTTTGACCAAACCGGTAGAGAAATTTGACTCTGGAGCAGCTAGAGAAAACGCGTACGACTTTTCGATGTTCACATCAGAATCAAACGTAGATCCGATCAAGTCAAAAAATATCTATCATATGCACTTCAAGGATCTTTCTTACAAAAAATTCTTAAGATGAATGCTTACACAATGCTAACTATTGAACTAAAGTACTATATAATAAACATGATACTAAATCTGTGCTGCTTATAAAAAAGTTAATGTATTCAATCTAAGTACAACAGTGCTTCTTTCAAAAAGAAGCAGAAAAGAAGTTAAAAATAATGTAAGAGATGAGGGGATTAGCCTGTGCAGCAAAGCATGCGACCGCTAACAAAAGCACTCGCTCGCAAAATCCTGCCAGCTACGCAGGCTAGAGGGGAAAGATTAGCCAATAAAAACTTTGTATTTGTAAGCGTGGTTTTCAAATAACTTTTGATATTAATTGTGTTCCAACTTTGGTTCTGCATGTACTGGTTACATGATTTTGTCTAGAGATTTTTTTTTCGTTCATTGTGTTTCCTGTGGTCACAATGACTGTTGCTGGTTTCCCTGCAGTTTTACTTTTAAATAACCCTTGGAAACCTACTTGAAGAGATGCAGCTTATGACAGCACTAACCTGTATGCTTTCTCATGTGGATTTTCAAGTTACTAAGTGATGAAAATTCGTGATGGCATACATGACATTGATATTCCTTTTTTCCTGTTGACCAAAAAACATGCAAGTGTGGATATATGTCATGGTTTAAATTTATTTTTGGTTAAATTTTTTTTCAAACCAATTTTGATTTTTAGTTTGCTGGTGTTGTAATCCGGAGGTCCCGGGTTCAACCCCTCCACCCTGCCACTAGCTGGATTTGTTTCTCGGTCATCCTGAGTTCAATTCCTCAGTCACGCTTTGTACATAGCCAACTGCAACTGGTCTGCCTCCTGCCAGTTGGGATTTTCAACCATGTTATGTTCATTTAAAATTATTTGTTTCCTTTGTTTCAGTGGCATGCCTGCAAACTAGGTATCTCGAAGCAAAGTGCATGACCACTATAAACAACATTTACATAACATTTACATTACCATTTACTCAAGGCAATGGCAATACTAAAGAATCACATTAAGCTTGAGATCTAATTCCCTGCTGTACTCCGGCTTAATGTTCTCCAGACATACATGTATCTTACAGTTCTACTTGTGAGGATTTGATTTGAGACAGCGTCCTCTTGGTGATTCATTTCCTCATTTCTGTGGCCTATCACCTCTTAACTTTGTATATAAAATGCAAGAAGAAACTAGAAGGTGATCACAGCTTGCCTTTAAAGTAGCTTACCTGTGTGAAGCCAGTTGTGATTTCTTAGTTCTTTGTGTGTGTTGAATGACTTGGTGCACAAGGGGCATTTGAATCTCTTCTCCCCAGTGTGCGATGTCATGTGCTTTTTTAAATCCCATTGAAAGGGAAAGCATTTGTCGCACACATTACACTTGTAAGGTTTAAAGTCAGTGTGAAGAATCCAGTGTCGCTTAAGATGACTTGAGCTACAAAAGTCTTTACTGCATCGATCACAAGGCCAGCGAGTTCCTTTATCTGATTGGAATGGAACAACAGAACCTACAAAAGAAAATGTAAATTCTCTTTGCTCACACCGTCATTACGTCAACAGCTCAGGCTAGTTCTCAACCTTGTAATTTTAGCATGTAATTCAGTCACATTGACTGCCATGAATTGATTTTTAATAAATGACTTCTCTCTCTGTTCTATTGAGTTAAGAAGTATGGTTTTTAGTGCACGCTTTCTTACAGGATGTTTCCTAAATTGGATTATTTGTAACTTACCTATATCGAAATTGAAGTCTTCTGGATTGAAGTGGATTTCCACAGGGGCCTTGCAATCAGGCTCAAGGTTATCGCTTGCCTCATCTACTTTATCACCATCAACAACACTGTCACACAATCTTGCCTCTGTGCTCAAAACAAACCCTGAGATATCAGACTCATGAACAGTTGAATCTGGGGGGTCGTTAACTTCACAGTCTACAAAAGGATGTTTTTCAGAAGAAGCATGCTCCTGCTGGGAAGGAAGAGAGCAGCCATGATTGAAAAGCTCAGGACCTTGACCAGGGGACAAATTCGTGGAGCTGGGTGATGACCAGTTATCATGGCCCCCATCCCCACAGAGATCACCTGAGGAGGATCCCAAGCCCTCATCGAGTTCATTTGAAGATGCAGCTCTTTGTGTTTGTGGCCTTAATGAAATAGATTGATTGCCAGTAGTTTGTCCACATGTTCTTCGATTTCCTGAAAGGCTTCTGTCAGAAGATGTGATGTTTACTTTTGATGATACCAGTCCTTGAGTAACTGCACCATTGACATGCTCCCTGGATGCTGTACTCTCAGTGTGATTTGGACTGGCTACAGCTGTGATTAGAATTCAAGCAACAGTAACATTAATTATTTTTCCACTATCGTGCCATTTTACCATATAAGGTCTTGACAACATGCAAAATAAGACATGTTATTACACTGTACAACAGGGCCAAAATACAGATGGAAAGTGTATCAACCAAATGGCCAGACTAAATGACCTGAACTTAGCGGATAAAATAGTGGAAAAATAAATCCCTTATTTGATGGTTTAACATATAACATGCATGGATATTTTGCTCATTGCTCATAGTTTTCCGCGCCCCTATATACTAAGCACAGGGAGCCCAGCCCTTCGCAAGAGTTTAGATCACCTGTGATTGTACTTCCTGAGTATTTTTTGTAAAAAAATGCTTTTAAAAACAGTATTTTGAGGGGCCGAACATTGGTGGCTGCTGAACACCACAATACTGCAAGAAATATGCAAAGACTGCAATGCCATTAAAAAAATTGGTAAATACTGCAACATTCTTACAAGTCTGTATAGCTGGCAGTTTCAATGTTATGAGGGTGCAAAATGAGGTAAAATCGAGTCGTGAGGCTGTAAAAACAATGGCCGACTTTTAACTGGTTTTGAAAATAGTCAAACTGTAGATTATCTAGAAATACTCACAATCATTTTACTATAATGTTACATGTTAAGTAAACTCTTATGACAAAATAAGGCTATTTCAGCTTCTTTCCAAACCAAAAATGGTCGGAAAAAGTGAATGTCATTGATTAGTTTCATACCGACTAAAGTTGACTAAAATACTAAAACCTCCATCCTTCATCCAAAGGACTGGTTTAAAGAATACCACAATACTAAAATTCAAGATTAAAATTACAATGTCCCCCTCTATGTCACATTTTGTCCTTTTTGTAAGGTAACAAAAATTACCTTGAACAATTAAATCATATTCAGGATAAGTTAGTGAAGTGTTGTCAAAAGTCACCAAACATGGTAATTCTCCATTTGATAGCCGTGGTTTTACCCCAAGTAAAATGCCACTGTAAGAGTCATCCGTTGAATAGATCAGCTTCAGAAGACCAAGAGTAACACCACGTTCTGCTCTCAGAATTGGTACATTGTCTTTGTACAGTGTGACCTGCAAATTAAGAGAGTTAAACAATGAAATATGATCTGTATATAGCCATTAAGGGCCTCTTCATATGAGCCCGGTTACTGGGATGAATTTCGTTGTCTGTTTATATGAGAAATTTCAGCCTGGTGACTGGGACAAAATTCAAGAAACAAAGCCCAAATGGCTCCACATAAACTTGTATCGTTCGCTACTATCATAGCTTTGTTGACTCTTGTAAGTTAACTAATAAAGCTAATTCGATTTACTTTTGACGTAGAAATGTATATAAAGCAAAATTATGCCATTTTGGCCATCCTGTTACAAAAGGAAAGCTAACTTGTCAAAAAATTTATGTCTCGGTAACTGGGCTGAAGTGTTCATATGGGAAAATTTTCATCCCAGTTTCCAAGATCTGGGTTGTAGAAACTGATATCTTGGTAACTGGCCATGGACTGGCCGCTGAAAGGAAAGCTAACTTGTCAAAAAATTTATGTCCTGGTAACTGGGCTGAAGTGTTCATATGGGAAAATTTTCATCCCAGTTTCCAAGATCTGGGTTGTAGAAACCGATATCTTGGTAACTGGCCATGGGCTGGCCGCCTTCTCACATGAAGACATAGAATTTTTACAAAGGAAATAGGAGTGAGGCAAAATCTTAGCCAACCTGACCAACAGCGCTCATATGAAGAGGCCCTAAGACAGCTGCTCACAAAGTCAATTTGCAGAGTTGCTGGGTTGGGATCCACATGACCTCCCAATGCTTGGGGGAACTAGTTGTGGTATGCCATCAACCAGACCACAGCCCAGCACAGTCACAACACAGAGTGATGGAGAGGGTTATTAAGGGCGAGGTGGGAGGGACGAAGCGAAACAAACAAACAATCACAACCACAATAACAATCAGGGGTTGAACCCGCTTTCTCTTTTGTGGCAAAACCAAATGGCAAATGACAGACTCCTTTGCAGGTCAAGTTTTAGAAATGGCAATATGATTATGGGAACAAGCTGAAAAATGTGTTGGTGCCTTGGCCATGCAAATAAAGAGGGAGGATTAACAAGCCAGGATTAATATTTTTATACAACAGTAGAGAGCAAAATTGATCGAAATATTTTTGGCAATAAAGACAAGTATTAGCTACAAGTAGGCAGTAAATACTCAGTTATACATTCGAGCGGACAGTTTCTAAAAACGTAGGGAGGAATACGAGATATAATTTTATGCAAAGACCAAGGTAAAAATCTACATTACCTCGTTTGAACCTTCAGAATAGGTGACAGTTTGCAAACCAACCGCAGCTCCACATCTGTCCGCCATGTTTGTTTATATTACGCGAAAAGGGTTATGGGTAGAGATACGGAGCTGGAGGACTTCAAAGGGAGGGGAAATTTTTGCTTTCACCCGCGGTGACACACGAAATTCAGAAGTCTTCGTTTTTATCTGGCCAAAAACGCGGCAAA
The DNA here is from genome assembly GCA_963693305.1 of Meandrina meandrites. Lineage (NCBI taxonomy): Eukaryota > Metazoa > Cnidaria > Anthozoa > Scleractinia > Meandrinidae > Meandrina > Meandrina meandrites. Next base: position 10,635,202 of record OY855904.1, read on the forward strand.
ATATTTGTGTTCTCGCTACCGTTTTCCGAGCTTCAGTTCACATTGTTTTCGGCAGTCTCCATTATGGTCCATTATTGGCGCTCCAAAAATGAATGAAAACACTGGGGCCTTAAAACTGCGCAGATGCTAAAATGCTAGCAGAATCGCATTAATCTTTCCTAGATAAGTCTTTCCAGGGTATCTGGGAGCGAGATAATTTGAGCAGCATGATTTCTGGCATGATCATGACTGAACACCACGGCATGTACTAAAACCCGACACAACGAAACGAAACGACCGAAACGAAACCGCCGAAACGAGCGAAACGAAAAAAAATCACCAAAACAACGAAAACCATTACTATCACTGAGAGCTAACGGTAAACAGGCTAACCTGGGCGTTTTTCAGGTTAACCCGAGTGCTATTTAGGCTAACCTGAGTGCAAGGTACACTCCGGTTAGCCTGAATATCACTCAGGTTAGCCTGTTTACGGTTAGCTCTCAATAATGGTAATGGTTTTGCTTGTTTCGGTGATTTTGTTTCGTTTCGGTGGTTTCGTTTCGTAGTTTCGGGTTTTAGTACGTGCCAAGCACCACAACGAGTACTGCACGTAATTACATACTAACACACGGGACATATGGGTACTTGCGAATTTGGAAACGGTAAATGCACGAATACATACGATGTTTTCTTGTCAGTTTGTGTACTCATATGTACCGGATGTTCGCGTGTTGTTCGTTTGTTACTCGTAGTACTTGTTATGGCATTCACATGATTTATTGTGACGCTGGGACCGTCTTTGTAAGTTGCAAGACGTGTTCAGTTTTGCTGACAGATATCATGTAAGGTTTGCTTTCCCGCTGCTGCAACTCAAACATAAAAGTAGGCGAAATAAGAACAGCAGCAGCAGTAGCAGACATGCTGCGGTATAGCTTAGGAAATCGACACACAAAAATTTCGATACGTAGACTCAAAGTAATATAATTCTTCGCACTTCACGGCATCCATGCTAGTGGACAAGAACAAAGCGTATTTCTCCGTTGGGAACTACTTTTTTTATCATGTAAATTCTGCGAAAAGGTTTTTCATTATTTTGTCCGCCAACATGGCCGCCGTGTCACGTGGTTGGTTGCAAGCGATCAATTGCATAAGCAAGCTCCGCGACCCTCTATTTCATTCGTTGACGGCGACCAATAGTCTGACTATTCATGATAGCGGATAAGTGAAGAGGGGTGATAAGTGAAGCTTTCGCGTAATTACAGGTGTGGTCGAGATAGCTTATTAGACTTATTAAGCAAGTCGTGAGCACATTTTGTAAGCTACCGCCCCTTTTTTAATTACCACTTCTAGCCACCCTTCCAGCCTAGACCCCAGGCGTGGGCTTACCGCTCACAAGATATGGCGCGAAACTTTATGACGTCACTGACTGGCATCGTTTCAAGGCCCTTGCGTGTACTTTGCGCACGTCCGCGAGAGGAAGAGATCTCCTAGAAACTAGTAGGTGCCATTCCATTCTGATTCCCTGCTGAAGTTATGCTAAATACACCACACAGTTGTTTTGACTGGAGAAGTAAGCTTTTTCTTTTTAATAGCAACTTGCAAACGCACCAAGTGCCCAGCAGCTAGCTTTCAATCTTATCACCTCTGCTCGGAGGCACGTTAATATTATTGTATGGACAAAATTTACACATGGCTACGACCTATTATTTATGGTACATTTATTTCTTGAATAAGAAGGGCGTTAAATATTTTTGTTTTCTTCTGGCCAATATATTACAACGTTATGAAGGCAGGCGAACACGAGCCAGCCCTGTTCTGGTCAATAACAGGAGGCAAGTCGAGCGAAGTTTTTCTATACGTTTTGACTATAATCCTACTAAAATTACAAGACTAGCATTGCAGCTGTTTATGGTCAGTTTAGAATTTGCCACATATTACAACTTAGCAGCCTGTCTTATCTTCCCCACGCAACCACGCCCAGCCCTACTTTGACGCGACGGCTCAATCTGCGAGACTAAGGTTAAAAGTTTCTTTCAATTTTAAATTCAAACGCTCGTGAGCTTTTTTGATGAATTGCCCGTCGTCAAAATGTAAGATTTTTTTAAAAAAGCAACACTTCAGAACTTCCCCTTCGCTAAAAAGCCTTTGTTTGTTCGTTTTTTCGTTTCCTTACGACGTAAATAACGCTTGCGAAGAAGGCTTTTTCAAAGAAGACTGCTTTGCTTCTTGTCCAGCTGAGGGACTGTAACTTCTGAACAGGGTGATGGCGTTCTCTGCCGCTTGGCTGTTACTCGCTGTGATAAATGCTCATAGCATGGTTAATTGAATTCTTTATAATCTACAAAAAAGAAAGAAATGGAAGTTAGGCAAGGGAAAAGTACAGTTTCAGAGAGTCTTAAAGTCGTTGATGGATACATTAGCAGTCATTAACGACCTTTAGATAACACTACGAGTACAAGATCGAGTACGACTTTCGAATTTCAATCCAGTTACGTTCCCAGAGCCCTCACCCCACCCTGCTGCGGACCAGTTGAACAGGCCTAGCATACACCTTGCCCGTCACACAATATGATCCGCTCACTTCTCACCCTAGTTACACGTACCTAGGAACCCTTCCAAGGATCAAAAGCTAGAGGAACTCGGCGTTCTTGGACTCGTAGAGAACAGTGGCGTTCCATACTTTTTCTGCCTAGCGCGCGAATTTTGAAACCACACTTGCGTGACTCTCTTGCTAAGACCGGTTAGCTGCGCAATTCGTTCCAGGTCCTGCCCGTCCGGATTCGAGTCGATGTTGAAGTTAGCCTGCAGGATTTGTAGCTGTTCCTCTGTGAACGTGGTGCGCACTCGTTTGGTTTTATGGCACTTGAGGATTCCTCCGCTGGATGGCGAGTCTTCGCTGTCTGCATCTAGTCAAAGAAAAAAACGTCACTCTATTAGTACCGACGAACCTTCAACTTCACAGCAGAAAATCTTCAAAAACAACAGCGAGGCCTAGAGAAAAGACTGGAGGATGCAAGCCTATTTATATACCAACTACCAAGATTAAAATGTCAGCCCTTCCCACACAGGCCACACTCCGGCTCAGTGAATCAAGAGACGAGGAAACGGCTGGCATTTCCGCCAGTACTATTTGCGTAGAATCGGGGATGTCTTAATTAGTCTACTAGTGAAACTTTTGATCCTGTTGCAGGACCATAGTCGGGACAAATTGTTGCCAAGGACAACGGTTAAATCCCTTAAATCAACAATCCTCGGTGGATAGTATGGCTGGTTTTGTAAACTGGATATTGGGTTTATCAGGAGAGTGGCGTTATCCGTTTTTAAGCAAATAACGAAGGTTTGGCAACTGAGTCATTAAACATGAGTCAAGGTACATTCCCATTGAGATTAGCCTGCTCGCAGGCTCACCTATGGGGCACACGCGCGAGTGATCTGCGAGCGAAGCGATCTGGCGGGCAGGAGTCTGGTGCGGAAACGCCAAGAATGACGCGGCTTCGCCGAAGGTGAGCCTGCTCGCAGGCTACATTGAGATCATCCCTCACAACTGAGGAAACGTTTTTGTTTTTGGAAGGAGAAAAAATTTATCAACTTAACCCACAATTTCTGGTGAAATTTTCTCGGCAAATATACGGGGACCATGACCCGGTAGAGGGATTGAATACAGTTTGTGGTGAAAACAATTCTAAGAAAGCACCGACCACGTTTTAACTAAAATTTGCTTAGATGGATTGACAGATTTCTCCATTTCTACAACATTTAATTGCCTGCCAAAAGCGTGTCACGTTACGCCGAACAAACATCTTGTGCAAATCACCTTGAATCATGTCCTCAATCCCTCCATCACTCTGAGTGCAGAACGAAAGGCCAACTGAGGAAGGACAAAGAGAGATTTGAGAGTAAATCACTGAACAGTACCAGGAATTCGCAAGAATTATAACACTACTATACGCGAAAAAAAAAGCGCAACTCCGGTTGAACAAACTCGCTTGGTCCGCCGCGATATCAATATGTTCATCACCCGCGTAACAGCATGCAACATTTATTCAGTTTCATGGTCAAAATGATTTTTTTTGCCTGTTTTTATATATGCAACTGTTTCATAATTAGGAAAATCAGATCGACATCTCGACTGTAAACCGGTCCATTGCCTGTTCGACCAGTTGAATATCTGCGGTAAAACACAATAACTCTTCTTTGGACAGATTTTTAGCGTTCGTTTTTTCTAATCGCATTAATTTTTGGTGCGGGAAATGAGTTACAAATGGCAATAGACCGTATACGTCTTCCGACTCGGTATTAGACTGGAACTATGCGGAATGGAGGCCAATGCGAGGGAATATCATTAAAAAGAGCTTCATGTGATTTGTATTTGAAAAGATTCCCCGCATTCGCCTCAACTGCAAGCTAGTTCCAGTCCAATACCGAGAATACGAATATGGCCAATTAAATGTGTTTGAGTTCGCTAAACCAGAGTAGCACTTAACCAGGCTTAACAGTAAGGCATATTCCCAGCGTGCCGCTGGGGGTCACATGACGGCCTATAAGTTAAAGAATACCAGTAATATTAAGAGCATTGGAAAAGTCATAATACTGCCAATACGCGAATAATGATATTAAAATCCTAATTCGGCCCTGAGGCTTGGGGGAATAAAACAAAATAAATTGTTTATTTATTTATTCCCTTGTTTTAGGCAATGGTCAAACGTCGAACTTCGCCTGATACGAATCAAATGCAAATGAGCAAAACTATTGTTTTTGGTCATTTGCATTAGGTTTAGCCTGCGTTTAGCCTGCAACGCAGGCTACATTAGGTTAGACTCGTGTAATATTCGACGTTTGACCATGGCCTTATCCCCCCAAAGCCTCGGAGCATGGTTAGAATTTTAATATCAAAATTAACCTATTGTGAAGCCACTGAGATTTATGGCATGCAGTTTACAAAAATATTTAAAATATATATATTTAAAGGCATTTGTATGAGCAAAAGTAACTGTGGGGTAAGCTTTGTTCTATGATTCCTTCAACTTCACCTAAATATTTAGAAATTAACTAAACGTTCACAAATCAAACTTCAATATTCAACATAGTTGAAATGGAAATACGCCACAACGAAAGCCGCTTATACCCTCTGCATTAATTTTAACAGAAAAAAAAGTTCAGACCCGAAGGCACGATTTCGATCGCAATTTCTGGTTTCGTGCGTGTTTTTGTGCTACGTTAACACGCGTTATTCGTTTTTCATTCTTCTCTTTCAGTCCGCACAGATCACTCCGCCAGCTGCCTTGTGCAGGCTTTGTTTGCCGTTAAAGAGACCGCGGGATAACTCCGTAAGTTCCATTAATTATAAATGTACGTTAATTACTGTTACTGAGAAACGCCACAATAAGACTTCAATTTCACACCTCAGAAAACGTCTTCTTCACATGACTTTGCTAAAATACGCTTTGTAATGTAAAAACCAAGCTGCCGCCGACTCCAAATGCGAGTAGCTTTGGTTGTCAATAAACGTTGTAAATAGTTTCCTGAAATATTATTTTTGGTCATAAAGGTTTTTTTTTTTTTTAAAAAAGTTAAAAAATAGCAATTAATAAAAAAGGTAAAATGTACGTAGTACAATTTTTCCTGTCCTGAATTTCTTTCAGTCAAATAGGTTAATCTGAGATCAGGTTACAATGCGTATTAATAACAATTTGCACCGGCCACTAGAAGGAAAAAGACGAAAAAACCAACAATGATGAATTGAAAGGAACCTTTCAGCGTCATTGAGTGAAATGAGGTGTGTTCCCAGACAGCAATCATGCAAGCCAGACCAGTTTTAAAACGATTAATTGCATTCGATTGAAAGAACCTATTCGGGGCGATCTATAAAATGAGATGCTTTTTCACAGTCGCAGACTCGAGTAAAACACAAACGGGAACAATACTTTTTGTTCAAGGAAACTTTTCAAGGTCCTTTCTGCTCAATTTAGCTGTTTAATGGCATGGCAAAGGGTTGGTGAAGTTTTCAATCACAAAAGTATTGGAGCTTTTAACGAAATGGAAGTGCGGGTCTTCCTTGGTTTGATCCTTGGTTTGACCAAACGGAATTTATTTTTATTTAAATCTTTTTATATAAACCGTATTTTTAAGGCAAAGGTAACCTAACTTGTCTTCTCCGTCAATATATCATTTGCGCCTTCGGCCACGTTTTCATTGTTGTTTGGTTAAGACGTCTTCCTATGTGTAAGTTTAGCAAGACTATACTTTGTTTTTAAACGAACGATAAAGAATAATCAAAATATAAGTACACTATCATGCGCCTTGGTAACAAGGGAAACGTGTTTCAGTCTCATTTCAAGTATACGCCCGATAATAACAAACTTGCATTAGCTAAACAGAACTGGAAAACCAACTTACCCTCTTGCGAAGAATTATCGGATGGGAAAACTTCCATGCTCTCCATGTAGTGTAATTTACAGAGAACGTGCCCCTCCTTTAGCGCGAACTCCTCGCCAGTGGAAAGTTGCCGCTTGCACGCGTCACACGCGAAACACGCGAGATGGTAGACGCTGCTTCGCGCCCGCCGCACCCAATCGTTGGCGTGGATACTTCGTCCGCATCGGGCACATTTGGTGCCGAACTGTCTGTAGACGTTGAAATAATAAAAAGATTAACATCCTTCACGATAAGACCGCGTGTTCGTACAAAAAAAAGGGGATGGAAAGGGTGGGATAAAGTTATGTTATGGCGCGTAAAACACGTTGTTCATTCTCTGTTACAAGGTAAAAAAGGTCTAATATAGCGACATTGGAATATGAATGGTCAAACAATGAGCGGCAATCAGCTTAGTTTTCATCGAAGCGTGGAACACGCAGCCTAAGACGAGGTTTTTGGAGAGAGAGAATTTCTCGTCAACACAAGTACCCGAACAAATACAAGAGAGCGTAATTATAACACAAACAACGATACTCTAAACAAGACCTTGAGGCATATCATCAGAATATTGTCCAGTATTAATTACATATTATTAAAAACGGTTGAAAAGAAGCTGTGTCTAACTCGTTCTTTTCCTTTGCATTCATCACCAGGGGATTCAGCTCCCCACGAAAACTATTTCTATTAGCTTCATTATTCCCACATCACAAACATTATCTTTAGACGCATTACAACCTATAGAATCAAAGCAAGCCACACCAGGGACCGTTTTTCTAAAAATTTCTGAATACAGCTCAATCACCGAGTGCGTTTTTATCGGGACATTTATGATGACTGCCGCGCGCCGTTTTTATTTTGTTTTGTTTCGTTTAATTGTAATCACGTTTTCTTAATATTCACGGCTGGAATTATTAACTACAAAATTACCAGGCAAAACGAAAAAAAATTATCGCTTTTAGAAACACGCCCCACCAGTTCTTGTTAAAAGTTTCCGAACTGAACCAAGAACAGATGTGCCAAATGGCATGAAGGCGATCCCATTTTAAAGAAAGAACTTCTTAAAACCCTTTTCGTGCTGGACATAATTATATATAAAACAGTCAATTTCAATTTTCAATAATCCAAAGAGGATCTTTGTATTTTAACCTGGCACAAAAACGGCCAAGAAATGCAAACCTTGGACGTAAAACGCTTTCGATGCAATAAAGAGATCTTACCACTTTCATACATAAATAAGGTCACTGGTAAACTGAGGTGAGAAAAATAATTTGCAAGTTTGCATTTTAAACACAGTTCGCTATGTTTACATTCACACCTAGAGGCAGGTGGTTCTCTACGCCTCTACCTTTCCTCGCAAGGCCAGGCAATTCAAAGACCGCAATTTTACCCAATCCTCTAAACGCCGATCAGTTTAGGTTTGCGTCTAAGAATGAAAAAAAAAAAAATCGTTCACAACCAAAAAAACGCCCTCAAAGTCGACAAATCCAATTTTTCATAAGCCCCGTGAAGCCGGTAAAACGGATCAAACACATTACTCATGCAGTCACTTTGTCTTTACTGGAAGCCGCTTCGTCGACAATAAAGCGACACGGCCTTCAAGCCGCATTAAAATATGAACCGCCAATTCTGTGCGCTTTCTACGCTTGTTCTACAACCGCCCAAAATTACCCGACCAAAATAAACTTAGGCGAATGACTTTCGGACGCCATTCGCGGGCACTCAAAACTGATATTGTTAGGGATGCCGTGCTTGAGGATTAAGGTATAATCTGGTAGTTACATAAAAGACCATAACTGTGGTATAGTTAATGCAATGCCCCACGGCCCTTTATTTAACTTAGCACTACCTAAAACCAAAGGCAACTTTTGTTCCAGTTGATTGTTTAACGGTCCAACAACCTCTTGCCGAAACCGTCTGAAAGTTAAACACCAAAATGTAAATAAGACGATTTTAACAAAAACTCCACGAAAGGCTTCTTTATCGCAACTAATCATCTGGATTCGCTTCATATTGTCATCCGCCAAATCGATGCCAGCGTTTTAATGTTGAACAGGAAATTTGGTTAAGCCAGGAAAACTCCGATATTTTACACATTAATGGCGCGCGACCTAGACAGAATAGTACAAATTAGGAGACCAAAAGTAATTCCCACTCGCGCTCTAATGGAAACAGCGAGTTAACAAAAAGACTACAGAAACTTGTAAATATATCTAAAAACGATGAACGCAAATAGCCGTTCACCCCGAGACAGCAATTAACAAAAACGACCAAAACAAATACAATATTTATCATCCTCTTTGTATCTTGGCTGGTTTAAAAACCACTGCCGTAAAAATAAATTGTAAAAAACAATCTTGACCCATTGCTACATTAAAGCAACTCTCCGCGATTAGTATGATTATTTTTTTAATGTTTCTGGCGTTGAAACGCTTGATGTACGGCTCATTCACGATTATTACAGGCGCACAGTAGAGTAAATTTCAAAGAATCAACACGAAATCTTGCGAAGATACCACCACAGATGAACAGGAAAATAAACAAACCTCGCATAGTCGGTCTTGCAATAAATCTTGTCTTCTTTGGTGTAGCAAGTAGCTTCTTTGCCGAGTTCCAGTCCGCACGTACAGCATTTCAGGCAGCCTGTGTGCCAAGCTTTCCCGCTCACTTTTACCAGGTATCTATCCATAATTCTACCTTTACAACCTGCACATTTCTCCCCGTGTACCTGGGAACACGAAAACGCACGATAGAGTCAATACGATTAACAACTCGCGAAGTCAGCGACTTCGTTGTCTAAAATTAACATGCCCTCGAATTTTGCCCCGGACGCGTTCGATTAAAATTGAAAAAATACAATAATAGATTTAATTCGGGGAAAGCAGATCTTGAGTTTTAATCAACTTCCACAGGAATTCTTTAGTTACCCAGAGAATTCTCAAAATCGAGATCTATCCTACTGTGTTCGTTTTAGTCCATCAAGCAAACAAGACTTCACTTTTGTCCAGGAAGGTAAACAAACAATTTCCCACACAACAGCTTCTCGAGCACACGAGAAACTCGCATTCAACCATGTTACAGTCATAAATACTAAGGTAAACATCTGAAACGTTCACTCACCGAAGACTGCTCGCCAACTTCGCGGGTAAAATTCGCCGCAGATTTTTCTTCACAAGCAGTGGTCATCTGGCGGGAGGAAGGAGCAGTTAGTACGAAGACAGAACCGAGGGCTGGTTAAAGTATTAAGAACGGCTTTAGGCCTGACCAAAGCACCCGCTATATACTCAAAGTTCCTCGAACTCTCGCAGGTTTCAAATAGGCCAATACAACATGAGATGATAATTAGCGGGCTCTCCATCACGATTGGTTGAACTAGCTAAGTGGGAGGAGCACACGTCCTCAGGGAAATCGATATAACACACAAAATGTTGCTTCCCTTTGTGTTGTCTTGATCAATGAAAGTTGTTTTGAAATGGACAAATATTGCTAAAGTGATGCTCGCCTCAAATACAGGGCTGTACCTAGCTCGTCCCAACCGAGGATAATCTACACATGAAACCCCAGTTTAAACTTTTTATTGCAAGGTAAAGGCGGTTAACACCGAATAATCCCTTTTTACCAGAGCAATTTTGGACATCCTTTCGTGCTTTGTTTATAAAATTCACGTATGAGCTATCCGTATGAGTAATAGGCCGCGTTAAAACCATTAAAACCGACCACAATACTCAAACACCAATGTTGGCGTTAATTCAAAACCAAACAGCTCCGGTAGGGAAAGAAAACGTGGTATTAAACGTTGAACAAAACGTTCCCTGGCGCCGGATGTCTCTCTGTTCAGAGCCACAGGAAGCAAATAAAAATACGACAAATAAATTCACGGTACTAAAAAGAGCCTTGTATAAAGTCGTTTCCTGCCAAAGCGCCGTCAATATTTGTAATGGAAGTGAAACCGTTAGATCGAAACTGCGAAACCTAAAGCAATTTCTTTTCGCATAAAACGAAAAGCCTGACAAAGTGATGCACGAATTTTGACGCTTTTCTTTTCAAACCGGAATGTAAGCTGGTGCAGACTGCCACTGAAAAGTTTAAAGCTAAAGGCAAGTTGTACGGCGGTGTTGAAAAGCGAGGCACTCACAAAACAACGTTTATTTTTGACGAGCCTGCCATAAACGGATTAACTGATTCACCTGGAAAGTCTAGTTCAAGGCATGCAGTGGGTTGTCGAGTTAGCTATACACTTGTTATACCACAAGTTCTTAAAATCGACAACAAAGCGAAATATTACTGATAATAAAACGATTTCAAGGATTCGCAACATCAACGCGACGAGAACAAGACCGACATTTTAAGTGAATAAACATTTTTGGGGGTATGCTTCTTTGCGAATCATTCATCGCTTTTACTACTGTAATACCGGCTGGAAAAGTAAAATGGAAAGATTGAAAACTTATTTCGAGACCGGATGGTTCAATTCTAATTATACCCTTAGTGCTGGCAGTTCGCCCTAACACAACAATTAAGTCGCTTCACTTAACTTTTGTTTTGCGAAAAAAGCGATTTCTGGCATTTTGTAACAATCGAGAGGCACGAAAGATCATTTTAAGAAATTTGCATTCAATCTTATTTTTAACAGTCGTTGAAAACAAAAGCAGCGAATTTCTGAAATATTTTTTTCTTACGTAAAACGCGTGGGATGAGCCCTTTTGTACTAGAAATCGAAACGTGCTGCAAAAAGAAAACAAAAAATGTCACTGAGTGTAACGATAAAGAAATGGAATAAAATTGCGATTACTTAAACCAAACATTTAACAACTTAAGATCGAGGACTTGATTTTAAGTCTAGACAGATTAGAAATGAAACCACTGCTTTATAATCAACTATTAGTTTTAATGTTCTACACGTTTTTAGCAAAAGGTGTGCATAGTTCAAGTTTCCACATGGGCGATCGATGATTCCGTTTAAAAACATTTTTTCCATTTCTGGGCAGATTAGAACAAAATTTCAAGAGCTTACAGGTGTCAATTGAGTCATAATTTGTTTCGCCACCGGAACTAACGGTATTTAAAGCGCGGTTTTATTTTTGAGGCAATTGTTTCTACTGAAAAGGTTTCTGGTGATGAATTATTGATAAGCCCAAGATTAACTTCGTGTTGTGAGGCTGTAAAAAGGTAGTAAGTGAGAGTAAGCTGGTGGAAACTAAACAGGAAATAGAGTTACGGCAGGAAAAAAAGCGATTCAAGAATGGAAGACAGTTTCGAAAGTGATTAGAAGAATGTCAAGGAAATCAGAAGTATTTTTGACAACTAAAAACAAATTGAACATACCGCACATCACCTAGAAAGCGTTTGTTGTGTAACAGAGTGATTAAAAAAAAACGGTTCATTAATGTTTACTAAGATCGAAAGCAAAGAATTTTAGCTGATTCGACGAGAATTTAACAATCAAGTACTCCTTTACTTAGCTCAAGCATTGTTACGGTTTAAATAACTCTCTTTGAGTATTAATCTACCAGAAAAAATAACACAAATCGGAATGGATTTTAATACTTCAAAATTCAAGACAGATAGTAAGACCAACCCAAAGCGCCAAGCGAATACCAGTAATAAGGAACGGATTAAAATTCATGAAAATCGACGAACAAGTAAACTCCCATGATTTCACAGAGAGACTTGTAAAAAGAAACAAAAAGCAGACATGACAAGCAGATGTTAAATTGGGGCATTGCAAGATTTCACATTCTCATTCCAAAATAAATAAGCGAGTTTTAATTTCATCAAAACCAATTGCCACTGATAACGCCGTATTTTTAACAGAAATATCTCACAGTTGTTAAAAATAGATCTAGTATTTTTGAACCCAAATTGGTATGAAAGTTTTCTTTGGTTTTAAAACAAAATAAAGTAAAACATCACCCAAAAAATGCTGTTTGTCGCGTCGAAAAAGCGTTTTTTTTCCTTGCACGCGTTTTGCAGTTTTAAAATTCACAAACACGACAAATAATGTTAATTTAAAGCTATTCAGGATAATTTCACGCTTTGCACGTGCGAGTTGTAAAAGCGTGCAGGTGCATTTTAAAGACGATAGAAAACTCGACCAAAACGTCGAAGCAGCTTAAATTTGCGGTTGTTTTATTTTATACACGCCCGAAATTAAAACGCTCTCAGTCAATATAATCATTATAAAAAGCACGATGACTGTAACCGTCCACGCGCTGACGGAAACAACAAATTAATCTATAAAAAGTCGGAGGCATTCAGCCATAATTTTCAGGACAAAAAAAACTTAATGTAAATTTAGGCAGCAATTTCTTAGATGTAGTAACTTCGTCAAAACATGCTCTCGCCCTTCGGCTTCAAAGATTAAAGCAAAACCGGGAAAAAACGAAGAGTTGTGACGCGTATCATCATGCAAAACTTCCCAGAGTTGTATTAGTTAAGTTTATCGTTATTGTGCGAGGACAAATACATGCTACAAGAAACAATTGCCCGTGAACAAGTGACGCGTGCCAGAGGAAAGAAAAGCGAACTTGCCAACCATGCTTAGAATTCTTTCGTTATACAAAGGCTTCCCTAATAACCTGAATATACAGTTCATAGTTCATTATTCTGACTCAATTTGACCCTAGTCTGTAATCTGCTAGCACTTCTCGTGCAGCCGCGAACCTCGCAAACGCGGACAACGAAAGTTTGAACATAGTTGTATTCGTAAGCTAAAGACAGAGGTTATACAAATCTTGGTCTCGGTTTTCAAGTATACTAACCATAAATACGAGGTGTCCGTATTCTAGGCGTGCCTGAACCGAAAGGTTTGACTGTATTAAAAGCATAGCAGTAACTGATACTAGAAGATATAAACCGAATTTCGTAAAGTTAAACTCCGCCATCACCAGACGATCGAAGTTTGATAAGCAAACTTAGGTGCAAACTTTTCGGCGCAAGGTTCTTCCTAAACTGGCAAAACAATACAGAAAAATGAAAGTTACCTGAAAAGGTTTCATCCTTTTACACTCCTCTTTTATACAGAGTATCGACATGACTCAAGACGACCTTTCCCACTGGCACACGCACCGCACGCTGCAATGACTCGATCCTATACTGCGGACAAACCAAACGACAGCAATCCACAAGATGGCGGGCACGGTAACAAATAAACGGGCGGCTAGAATCTCAAAGACTGGCGCTTAGCACGGAACGGTACAAAGGCGGCACGAACAACAAAAAAGCGAAAAAAATAGAAAAGAAAAGAAAAGAAAAGAAAACACAACGCGGGCGTACAAAGACGACCCGCTGGTACACAACACACCTGGGAAAATTCGACGATTGATAAAAGTTTCTTGCAATTTTAAAAGTATTATTTTTCCTCTGGATACAGTTAATCATGAGTAAATTCCTCTACTTAAACTGAGCATATTTGACGTTGCTTCGCGATAACGGCGCAAATATGATTTGAAAGCAAGGAAAATTGTGGCGGTTTTCGTAAGTGATAGTAAAACGAAAAGGACCGAATGAAAAAAAGTGGATATCAACACGAACTGTTATGTAAGTGCATGGTTGTGCAGCACTTTTCTCGGCAACTCCACACCAACAGTCTAAAATAAAACTGCAAGCTTAAAGTTCTTTACATTGTAAGTTCTTCGGGGAAAAATAGCAAACAAGCAGTGTTTCACTTGGCGTACTTTCATTCACTTCACAGAAAATCTGGGAAAGTTTCTTCGTCCACGCAGATTCACCATTCACACACGAGATTGATGAACACTGCAACAAAGATGTAACTGGTACTCACGACAGTGTAAAAAGTCAAGCGCGAGCTCATAAAAAACCTGATTTACGCTTGTTCGCGTGAAAGTCCAATTCTTTCTTTCCGATAATCTGGCCCAAAGGCTCACCGAAAAGGAGCTTTTTAGAAGAGCGCGGCATTGCCAAAGGCGCATGCGGCAGACAAGATTGCATTTCTACTTCGAGGATGCTTATCGCAGAAGCGTTCGCGACTCTCTTTGTCGCTTCGTAAAAAAAGCCAGCGCATTTCAGTTTTCTTCGGCAATTTCGCTTGATTCTTGCAATAAAACGGCCGGCAGGTTTCTTTGATTCCATCCAAGCCTATGTGATAAGATCGTTCGACCAAAGAAAATGAGAAGAGGACAACGTTGCATTATTTTTTCTTCCAGCCTCGTCTTTTTGAAGCAAACACGCGATAGTGTGTCCAACTTACATGTACTACACATTCAGACCGTTGTTCTAGCGGATTTGAAACGTTTGATCCAGGATTCCTGGAGTCCGTTTGAACATAGTTTGAACGGCTCATGCAGGCGGTGTTGGACACGGTTCACGTGACACTTTTCGACCAATCATATGTCACCTCGGTAGAAGCAATGGTGGACAATTTTGTCGTCGGATTTTAAGAAGGTCTCATCTTCTTCGTGCGATTTCGGCGAAATTTTAACGTTTTAACGGACTGTTTTCTTGGAGCTTAAAGAATAATATCTTGGCCAGTCATTCGTCAAGTTCTGAATTAAGGGAAGCGATTTTGCTACCAAAAACTAGTCGACTGAAATCATGCTATATGGTATATGTTTGGTCGGCGCACTCGTTTGACATGCATGAACATTTGCTCATTCCTTTACAAACAAGGATCAGTACTGTAGATTATTTTTGCATATAACTTAAGTTCGATAGTTGAACTTTAAGAAAAGTACAGTGGGCCAGGGCGGGCCTCGCCGTTTTAACGGTCAAATTCGGAGTTGAAGTTGGGGTTTCTTCCTTGATTTGTCACTCAGTTCTCGCATTCGCGGGAATTGATGGGGTGATTTCTGTCGATGGTTCATCACGAACAGAGCTTAAATTTGTACTTCTGTTTGTTGTATAATTTGATATTTAAATGTTTTCTTGCCAATTTTGTTTTTGTAGTGTTTATATCATCCTTCTGTTTGGCCGATATTTGACATGTCATCAAACTGAACGGCCGTTGGGCCCTCCAAGTGGGAAAACTCCTAATAAACAACCTAGCGAAAATCCATCAAAACCACGACAGGGAGAACTGCGTTGGCCAGCAGTATATCGACGTACTTCATACACAACTCGACATATCTCCAAAAGAAAGCGCCGTAGTTAAGTTCGATTTCAGCCCGTTAAGATCGATCACAAACATGCGAGAATCGAATATAATTCCAATAGTCGATGTACCGCGATGTTTCGACTCCAAATATGAGTTGTTCCGCACATAAAATGGCGCCTTTGCGAATCCAACAATACACATCTATAGTTGTTACTTGGCCCACAAAGATTTGGTATGGATTTCCTCCGATATTTCTTTCAGCATAGGAATATCTTCTCACCTCGAGGATATGTTTACAGTCCGACGATCAGACAATGAGTACAATCGAAAATTTCTTCCGGCATGCTTTGCGAGTCGTGTCCAACACCGCCTGCGGCTCATGCATGAAACATGAATCCGGAGAAGCAACGTTCCGGAACGAATCTGAAAAAATCTAAAATTCGGAATCTGAAGTCTTGGTCAAACGGATAAATTTAGAAACAGGAACTCGGGTAAGATTCGCGGTAAATGGCGAATTTGCTTGCAAGTTTACTCGCAATTGCATGCAAGTTGAAAAAGCAAACATTTTAATGTTTTTGGTTGCGACTTGCACTGGTTGACCCTACACGGCAAAAACCTTATGACGACGTGTGCGCAAATTTTATGTCGATCTAATAAGTAAACGCAAGTGCGCTCCAGTCCAAACGAAGCCTCAAGTATATAATAACAGACACAAAGTGTAATCTTGTCTCTATCCGTTATTTTGTTTAATTCGTGATTTAGTTTCCTTGATCAAGAAAGAAGGAAACGCGTCTCGGTTTTGGTCCTAATACTATTCTGGCTCCTGTGTAATGTCAGGCCTTACTCAGGGGTTTCAATCTCATTTGTTATAAGCGGCTACCAAGGGAGGAATAGACGGCCATGACCACAAAAGGGGCAGTTAGGCCTCCTTCCCCTAGGGGGTCTGGGGGCATGCTCTCCCAGAAAATTTGAAATCTCGGAAACGCGATTTCCAGCATACTGTAGAAAAAGCTAGGTTGCAAAAAATGAAGTAGGCTTCTTATATTAATGTTTTAGTGCTATTAAGTAACACATTTTCCCCAAGTAGTTTCTATAAAGAGCAAAGTAACATTATTGTCTTGATCTAACATCTGGGGAATGAGGAGAGTATAAAAAAAATCTCTCTCCTCTGTAGAGGCCTCTTTCATTTTTTTTCTCATTTCTTTGCATTTCCCACTACAATGAAGGAGACTTTGTGATGGAGAGAGTTTAAAAAAATGGAATTACTGAGGGGGCTTACAAGAGAAGGAGGAGGGGAGAGTAAAAGGGGGGGGGGGGTTAGAGCGTTTACAGAACCCACACATTTCTGAGGATTCAATGCATATTTTATACTGTTAATGCCCTTAACATAATAGAGAGGTGGGCTTATTTTCAATCACAAATGGCCTAAAACATAAAAACATCACTTAGATACATTCAATCTATCTATTTTGTTATTGTGAGATGGTTAAGAAGGGCAAGTGGCCAACAGGATGAGTAAATAACAATGAGTGACAGTTGACAACTGATATATGTACTAACAGCCTTAAACTTATGTGAATTATCTTGTGTGCCTGACCATTAGAGAGATTAGTAATTTAATTGGCACAAGGAAGGCAAACATGATTATATATACCCCGGTAAAAGATTATCATAACTTGTAATTGAATAACTTAGGATTTAATGTCAGCTATTTTTGAACATACCAGGAACATCAGGCATGCTACCAACTGGGAAATTATGCAAAGATTATGAAAGTTCTTTCACAAACTTAAGTTAACACAACCCTTCCTCAAATTGTAACCAAGTCTACGAATTAGCCTCAAAATCAAATGAGTCAAGGTCATATCTCTCCAGTGATTTAGATGAGTCCTGAAAGTAAAGCTTTGTTTTGAGATTTTTTTTTTAATTTGCTGGTGAGAAGCAGAAGAATCTTCTTAGTGGTAAGTACTGTCACAGTCCCTTACTTCTTTGCATTTTGCATGACTATCTACTAACAGTTTCATAAAAGAAATAAGTAACCTTTTGCATCTATATCTTTATATTTCCGATAGAGGTCATAACATGTCGTTCTGTTTCCTTGCATGCAGGCTAATAGAAAGTTGTCACCTATGGTCTGTGTTCTCTATGCATCACAACATCACAGGACACAGAATAATGATGTGCAAAGATGGTTTTCACTTGGATTATAAAGGGTTAATCATGATTTAAATCCGTTAACGAACAAAATATTAAGTATAAGTTACGACAGCAATAAAACAATACAAATTGCTGAAACTTACGTTAGTAGGAATTAATCGCCATGCAATAAGTGAAGAATTGAATGAATTGTCTTTTACATAATTTTGATTTGCATGTTTGTGAGAGGGGCAGGAGAGTTACACTTTCATTGGAAGTTGATCATCACAATTCTGAAGTCTTTTTTTAAAATCAGCATAGTAGATCACACAAACCAAATACTGACTAGAAGATTCTGCAGACAGTCCAACATTTGAATACAGCAACAAATGTTGTAGCTGTACATATAATATCATGAACTAAAAGGTTGAGAAGCTATCAACATGTTTTATTTGATTAAAACAAGCTTGCAACCAGTTGCAACTTGACCGTGGAAATGGAATGGCAATTTGATGGCAAAAAAAAAACGCCTGATGCTTCAACTAGTAATCAGTTTATAAAAATTTGCAAATAAGTAATCAGTGGCAGGTTGAACACAATAGCTATACCAACATTAGGCTGATAAATGGACATATATTTGCCTACAGTTTAATACTTATCTACTATAATATTACGATTTTTTCTTTCACTCAAGGAGAAAATCAAAAGTACAAAGTCTAAAAAGTTTACATTTTTATATGCAGACTTACCACTCAAACCTCTATAAAGTGGCCACCCATTTTTAAAGTGGCCTTTTAAGCAGCCAGTATCAAAGTCCTGAAATTGTTGTCAGTATAATACTATAAATAAAACCCCTATGAAGCAGTTGCCTCTATTAAAGAGGGGGTGAATAGCCGGGGTACGCAAATCTGCTGATCCGTGCTATTTTTTGGCCAAATCCGTCAATCCGCCACTATTTTCGTTCAAATCCGCATTACTTAAAAAGTTTGTGTGGTAAAGTTTTACTACGGGATCCTGCAAGGAACAGTAGAAGACGTTTTTATACCATTTTTTTTTTAACAAGTTTCGTTTTATCGTTTCTTCGTGCGACAATTCCGCCAACATACCGACGAAGACCGACTAAAGTGATTCAAACTTCATTTTGGTATCTACGATCCGAACTTCCCGACATAAAGAGTCCAGAATCCAAGCCAACATTCTCAGATAATCTGCGATCCGCTGTTCTTTCGAAATCCGCGAATCCGCTTAATCTATCGCCAAAAAACGCAATCCGTGCTCATTTTAAGGCCAAATCCGTCGATCCGCGAACCTATTCACCCACCTCAAAAAAATTAAGCAGCTGCAGCCACCTTTTGGGCATCCTCTGTCATTATTGTTCTTCTATAGTTTTTGCCCCTATTACTACTTTTGACCCTCTGTGATCTAGTCGGCATCCGACTAGATCACGGAGGGTCATGGGTTCAAATCCCATGTGGTGCTTGGTTTTTTCCGAGTTCCCATTTAATGATGCAAATATTTATCTCAAGTGTTATATTTCTTCTAAAATAAATTAAGTAATTTAAAATTCAATTTTAGAAAAAAAAATAGTTCAGTAAATGAGCATCATTGCTTGTTGTTTGTGGCAAATCTATCAAATTTCACACACTTGGGCAATATTTGAAAGTAGTCAGAACATTTTCAGAAATCCTCGGTAAATGTTCTGAAGTAGTCAGAACATTTTTGGAAATCTGGGTATCATGTAGAGATGACAATATGCAGTTTCAGAAAATATCCATACCCATCCCATGGAAGGTCAATGGAAATTCTGAGGGGTTGGGGGGTCTCAAAGGCCAAAATTTTAATAGGAAAGTATGGGGCTTTGGTGGAAATTCAAAAAACCTTCTGTGGGAGGGGTATGGATATCTTCTGGAACAACACAATGTTGCATTTGACTTAAGAAAATTTGGCAAGTATAAAAAGCTACTTTTGAATGTCTGTGATTTATCATTTTGATTTTTGTGTTAAATTATTTGTTTTGATACTATAAAACAAACTACCTGTGTTTTGTTTTAACTTATAAGGCAGGTTCTGTAACAAAGTGATTTCTTAAAACGTGATATGAATAACAAACACTATTATCTTTTAAATGTGCTCTTCTTTCTAAAAAAAATCTTTGAAACTACCATGTGAGTGTAATGAAAGAAAAGGAAATTGAAAGTGTAATTGTATTTCTTTATTCAAACACTAAATCGCGACATTTTTCTTGATACAATCTTAATTTAGAGGGTACGTCACTGACAGAATTCAGAACTCATTTTCTGTTCGATCGGTCGCCATAATATTAGCTTTTGCTAAAAATTCTTTTAAGGTTTAATGTGCTGATCGACATGAAACGCAAACCTCGTGTTTCGTGTTATGAGGAATTAGAACTGATAGAAAATTAACATGAAAGGTGGTCCGCAATCGAAACACGGGGGCGATTTTGAAGCACCGGCCTGATGTCAATTCGAATTCAATCAAAGTTTTCTGTTGATTGAATAGCTCTGACTAAGGTTGTGTTACATGACATTTGAACCCGATCGATTTACTGATTTGCAAACGGACTCATTCCCCATTTCCTTCGGCATTGCAGAGCCGGTGTACGTGTGTAAACCTCGATCTATAACTTGGCAGGAAACAAAGAACAGCTGGACGATCTTAATAATGATTTGCAAACACAACGCTAGTGCACTTACCAGCATCACCGCTTGTTCCCGATGTCGGCCCACCATGAAAATCTCTTCCAAAGCTCCTCACATATAATTCTAAGGCTTCCAAAAGATCATGAACAAGTATGTTTGTGATCACTCGAGTTGAGTGCGTCACAATAAACACTGCAGAATTCGGAGAACTTCCGCTCAAAAATCCAATATCCAATATGGCGGACAACCATTATTTACTTGGACCCAATCCTCATCTGTCGCCTGTGTCGACAAAGACTGAGAAGGACTGTTGGCCCAAGCTTTCCTCGTTAATTCCTCGTCTTCCTCGTTGGGTCCTTGAGTTTTGTTTCAATCAATTATTTGAAAGCAATCTTGTTCGTCAGAAAAAAAATGACTTAAATATTGTGACGTAAGATTTCCTTCAAACCTTGAACGAAATATAAGCTTGTCATAGAATGATGCAGGTTTCGCTCCCACCGATCTCTAACGTAGTCACGCTTTTCTCACGCTTAAAGAACGAGAAATATTCTAGATAGTAAGTGTACTTGGGAGTGAACGCGGTAAGTGTACTCTCAAGTTGACTGCGAACTCGGTTGGGAGCGAAACCTCCTGCTACCTTGTATCCCTAGGAGCCCAAGGGGGCCTGGGAGGGGGTTAAGGGGCAGGGAAGAGAGGAGAATTAATTCAAGCCAAAACACAAAGCGCGAGGCCTCACAAAAAGGCCTTACAAAAGCTATTGCCATCTTTATGACAGGAAAGCAGATTGGCGATATTTTTTTATCGAATTTCAATTTCATATGACTTATTTCGCGCGCTCTCGATCAGTGATCTTGCGAGAATTCTGCCGGTCAGTGATTTCAAAATTGAAATAGATCACTCATGCAATCGTTGAATGCGCAAAAATAGCCGCGATCATGAGCGCAGAGACCCTCCAGCTAGGTCCCTTCGTGCATGGCGCTCACAGCTATCGTTCGCCAACGATCATCATTCGGCTTGTTTCGCGTTCTCTTCGCGTTGAGTAAATAGCATTCTATTCGCGACAGTCCCTTTCACGCTCGCTGATAGGAGATGGTGATATGCGACCGCGTTTGTGTAAGTTGGAAGTGGAAATGGACAGGGTGAGGGAGGGTGGGAAAGGAAAAACACAGGAAGACGCGTTTAGTCCAAATTTAATTCATAAATTAATAGTTTAACAGGAACGGACAAAAGCCCTCATATGAACTCCTATTTTGCATAACGCAAAATAGTCGTAAAAATGGCTCAAGTACCCCAAGTACCAAGTACCTCTCATCATACTGAGGTATAAAGAGCTATTTTTTTTATATATATATATATATAGCCTTACAACACGCGTAAATTCAAAATTTCAATCGAAAGGGCTAATCCACATCTGACATTTATTAGCTTTTGTAGGCATTAGTCTTTTCTTACTGTATTTTTGGGGAAAAAAACGGGACTCGGGATGGCGATGAAAAAGGAGCGGAGTGCAGGATTCTCGTGAAAAAGGAGCGCGACTGCGGGATCAGGACCTCCCTCTTTCAGGCCCTAATTGTCGACTCGGAAGGTCTTCGGAAGCGGCAAAACCTGCAATTTTCTGTCCAGGTTTTCTCCGCCGATATAGAATTCCAAGAAAGCACGTTTCAAAGTTTATTTATTTCACATTTTTACTCTCTTAGAAGCCAATAACTTCTAGCAGTTTGTGATTTCGAGAATTTCGGAATGAAATCTACCAATCACAGGTTACAGACGTGACCTTTTGAACCGGTCGAAGTGAACGTCTGTTTCCTGAGAGGTACACTTAGGTGATTGACGTCAACGATTAACGTAACCGCTGCCTTGAGCAGAGTTAAAGGCACAGTGATTGCTACCACAACCATCCAGTGGCACGTCACCATTTCGTGGGGGGAGGGAGGGGAGGGGGTATATACAGGCCGTACATATTCTGTTGCCTACACCAGGACTTCTGTCTTCGCTTACATTTACCTGTACTACCTTAGAAAAGATCAAGTAAGTTGCATAAATATGTTGCCTAGCTGCTATTTTGTTGAGCCTTGTCTGGTTCGACATTGATGTTCTGATGGAAAAAGTTTTCTGGGTCGTACTTCAGTTTCAACTCCTTGAGTCTATTGTGGTCTTTTTCCGCCTCAGGGCCTTGTGGACAGATTCCATATTTGGACAATCTCTTGTCAATGCTATCGGCCCACATTTTCACTGCGTCGTAGAAGTTCGAGTCGTGTATTGCAGCTACTACACCAATCCAGTACCTGTGGGCAAAATATTTCAAATAGTTCACCCAGCAAAGTACTTATGACTTATATAGTAGTTTCAATAAAACCCTAAAAAACAACTGCCAGCGGGTCGGCAGAAAAATCTTGTTGTCTCGGACGACCGGCCAACTAACTTTTCATTCTCAAATGCCTGATGGTAAGGGAACAGGCAAGCCCTCCAGGGCAAACAACTTCCCAGGGCAATCAAGATGTGAGGTCTTGCTTGTCCGAAGGGCAAGATGGAACTCAAATTGTTTTTTTTTTTTCGAACTCCGCTTTAAACCACTCGAACCAAAGCCAAAAGAATTGAAAATCTTCAGTCTCCTTTTGGTTAAAGAAGGTTGCACAAGTTTCTTGAACACAATCTTACCGCGTAACTTTCGATGGTCCTTAAAAACTGTCCTAAAGAACGATTAATACTTACTCTGCTTGTCTAAAAGGAAAAGGGCTACTCTCAGCGGGTATTTCCTTTAATTTTCCTCCAAGACTTGATATGTAAATGTTGGAGTCTGTTATGATGCGTGGATCGGGAGCTTGGCTGATCTCATCAAAGATTATATCAATACCTTCGTCGGTAAGTTCTGAAAAAATAAAAGAATATTCGAAAAACTTGCTCGTTCTGTTGAAAGCTAACCGCTGCATTTGGGTAGCATGTGTACTGTGTGTGCTTTTTAGCAAATTTAAAGCGATTTCGTAGAGTTTTAGTTTCAACGGTTCCTTATGTAATACACTTACACTAAAAAACCATGAGTGAAGTTCAAGTATTCAAGTGTAATTTTCTCGATAAGTGACCCGCATTTTTCCCCATACAAAACCTTATAATCACTCAAATTACGTGACAATACAGAACTACTCGCACAGCTTGGGCTACCTGTGGTTACACGCACGGCCTTTTACCCACCTGTTACAAAATTTCCCATCGAAGTATGGTAAACACGCCCTCTGGCAACCAGCCAATCACCGCTCTTCTGGAACTCATCAAAAGGTACAGGCTTGACTTTGTTCACTAATGGTTTTGTCAGGCTTGTAAGCTCCATGAGTAGAACACCTCCCTCCTTAGGTGGGCCAATGAACAGGAAACGACAGAGTGCTTGGGGTCTAGAGAGAGAGAGAGAGATGTAATACAGAAACAGTACCAGGATCATAATTCCTTGTTTGAAGCTGACTCATTCCAACTAAATCGAGCAGGGCTTGAAATAACGGCCGGTAAACGGACAATGTCCAGTCAGAATTGGCTATTGACCGGGCAAATCACTGGATTTCCGGACACGTTGTCCGGTCATTTGCGTTTTAAGCTATTTAATAATCACGAGGGACATTATTCATGTTCCCACAAAAAATGAGAGTATAAAACTAGACAGAGCAGTGGTTGAGAAATTCCCAGTAGTCGCAAATATCCACAATGTGTCCTTCAGTGGTGCAAATAGGTAAGGTAAAGTCTACGTTTAACCCTGGTAACCCATCAGGCTAGAGGTCATCCCAGTTTCCATAACATTACGGGACTAGGAGAATCTCCACAATACACCTCCCTGGATGGGATGATTGTCCATCACAGGGCAATCCCCAGCATTAAATTTGCCGGTCGGTACCCATTCATACCCCTGGGATAGGTATTTAAAGAGTAGTTATGCAACACTTTCGCGTGGTATACTACGGAATATCCCACGAGTCACTCATATTTTCTCAGTATACACACAGGCAAATATACCATGCCATAGAAAATACACTTACTATATTTCATTAGAAATATAAAGATCACAGCACATGATGAGAAAATTGGGTTTAATACCGTCAAACATACAACGGCTTTCATGTACTCTGATTGGCTGTATTTTGTATGGCATGGTATAAATGAGAGTAAAGTGTCACATCCAGAGAACACAACGCAGTGAGCACGGCATGGGATTGAACTCTAACCACTCAATCTGGTGTTCAGCGCACTAACCATTAGGACCCCACACCTCCCAAGTAGTGTAAGTTGTTGGTAATATTTTCTGTGGGATACAAGTGCTCACCAAAATTCAGTGAAGGTTTACGGTCATTAGTAGCTCCTTTCCAGAGAAATGGATAACACTTACCCACTGCGCTTATAATGCACCATCATGTAAACAGAAATTCTGTTGTCTGCCTTCTCAGCAACAAAGTCTCGTATAATTTTAAATGCATCAGGTGCTTTGGATATAGGGTAATACAAATCTCCTCCAATTACAGTGTCTGGAATATCATACAGCTGAAATTTGATGGAGGTTACCACCCTGTATGAATAATGAATTCAACAATTACATGTAATAATTCACAGTAAAAACAATTCACAGACACAAATTATTCATAGTAAAAATCACTAAATTGTGACCGCTGGAACTATTTCTGGAATGTTTATTGCATTGCCTCCAATTGGAGAGACAAGATGACAATGCTTAATGAATATAAGCATGCAATGCATCCAGAGAGATATGTAGCTGTAGACAGTTGTATACATTGTAAGCCTATATGATAAGTACTACATGTTGATAACACCTCGCATTAAAGGCAAGCAATGCATGCACAGGTTGCACTGCATCCATTGGGCTGTGTAGCTGTAGCCCTTCTCACACATTGCAGGACTATTCAGGGCTTTTATCAAGTTCTTAAGCAGCCGTTTTGAATGTTGAAGTTATCACCCATCTGACCCATAGCATTTCCCTCTGTAAGTAAGTTTAGCATAACACCGATCAACATCTTCACCAATAACATCAAATTAACTCAGCTATAACAGCTGGGTTACAGGTCACGCTCCTTAATAAATTGGTGATAGTGGTAATAAGTCTGAGAGCTTCAATAAAGGCACATAGAAAGTAAGCTTACTAGCATTTTCAGCCAATTTGTTATGTAAAAATACTAAAGTCTTAATCAGACATACTAAACATATAAATCTGGGTTGATGCTGATTAAAAGGACTGAAATAAATATTAAATGTAAAACGTTTTGATCACTGCATTTTAACTGACAAAGGTCACTGAAGTGATGAAAACGTTTTACATATCTTTTTAATCAGCGTCAACCCTGATTTATATGTTTATATCTATTCTTTTCTCTTTTAGAGCATCTGTTCTTACTCTACAAAGATTAACCAGAGCCATTTTAACAAGATGTTGTTTTTAATGACCAACAGACACTGTTCAAATTTATTATTTTAATTTTATGACTTGGTCATCATAGTAACAGCTGGTACTTCCTTAGTCATTACTGAAGAACATCACCTTATACCACTTCGCAAAATGGCTTCTATTGCAATCCAAATTTATCCCTTAAAGAGAACCTTGGCTCTTGTTGCAAGTTGAAGTTAAGTTGTTAGAAATAATGCCTAAATTACAAATTTTACTGAACAGGGGAGATAGAGCATTTAATTATAATAATGAATGGAGAAGATTATCGCTATTAAATTTCCTGTGCACCGCCATTTTGGATTTTATGATGTCACTGCATTGTCGCTATTGTTGGGAAGCAGAGGTTCTTTCATGTGAAACAATTGGGCAATGCATTGACGTCATAGGAAATTTAAAAGCGATAATCTTTTCTGTTTTTTACTGTTTATTATCTTCCTTATTAAGTAAAATTTGTAATTTAGGCATCATTTCAAACAACTCAACATCAACTTGCCTCAAGAGCCGTGGTTCCCATTAATCAAGTAAGGATTACATTACTCATGCCAACAGTCAACAAAAGTTGATGACTACGGCTGCATCTGTAAAAAAATACGATTAAAATAATTATTGACCTTACCCAAAATTGAAGCCAAAGCCTTTCATCCCCCAAAATAAATCTGGATTTTCATCCTCACTGGATTTTATAACATCTCCAGTAGCTGTAACTAGCTCTGTGAAAAAGAATCAAAAATTAATGGTTATTAACATTTAATAATCTATTATTGACATAAAAAATAGGGATATAGAAACTATTGATCTGGCCAGATTAATAGTTTATAATGAAGGGGGGATGGGGTGGGGGGGGTCAGGGGTAGGGGAGGTGGGAGAAGAGAGGGAAGGAAGGAAGTGGGATTCCTAAGGTGATGGGAACTGGAAAAAAATTGTGTAATATTTTGCAATAGAAATTGCACAAACAGGCGGGAACCACTAAGCCCAATCAAGGAAAGGGTGCAAACCTGGGAGCAAATGGTACAGGGGGTGGGAGGTTCAGACCACCCCCCTCCCCCCCCCCTCCCCCCCCCCCCCCCCCACACACACACACACACACACTTCTTCCATCCTACTTTATTAATATTATAGTCAATTAACAATTATTGGATGAGGTTAAACAACATATCATGATTTGTCAGTGGCAAGCAGTTCAGCTTTGGCAAATTATTAACCGCGCGGCCATGGGCCGAGTGCGGTTCTTGCTCTGCACGGGATTTATTTTTTTTCGTCGTTTTTTTTTTGTCGGTAACCAGACCCAAACTTCCACTCGACCAAATCGCGATCGGGACTTCGGATCACGCAACCTGGGATGTTTATTCACCAAAAGCTGTCGAAACATCAATGTACAGAAAATGTTACGGATATTGTTTTCTTTATTGTGTATAAAATATTTTTTTCTTTTGGTCTCATCGAAGCGTTGGCCTCAAAGGGAATTTGAAGACACTAAAAAAAGGTATTACGTCAGCCATGGAATGCGCTGATGTTGCAGCTTTCACTTTCGGTACGTGACAAATAAGATTGTGTTTACTTTCCAAGTTAATTTCGCCAGAAGCGATGGTCATTGATTTATTTGTAATTTTGCGAGAATTTTTTGGGGGTTTAGGCAATTGAAGTGAATTCTTTGGCTGTTTTAATCGAAGCGAGTTCAAAGATTTAAAGGAAAATTAAATATTTGCTGAGGTAAACAATTGAGCGTGCCCGTACTTGCAGGGGTTACGTCATTAGAAGGGAAAAAACCGTATAGCTAAAGATTGGACTGTGTGACACGCGTGACTACTTTACTGGTCCTTCACTCATAGCACAAAAAATTAAACCTAACTGTGACTCGGCCAAATCGTGACTGGGGCTTTGAAATCACGCAATCTGTGATGTTTATTCTCCAAAAGCTGTTGAAACATTAATGTACGGATAATGTTACGGATATTGTTTTCTTTATTGTGTATAAAGTATTTTTTTTCGTTTTATCGAAGCGTTGGATTCGAGGAGAATATTCAATACACTAAAAAAAGGTATTACGTCAGTCATGGAATGCGCTGACTTTGCAGCTTTCACTTTCACTATATGACAAAAAAGATTATTTTTTCTTTGCAAGTTTATTTCGCCAGAAGCGACGGTCATTAATATAATTGTAATTTTGCGAGTATTTCTTGTGGGTTTAGGCAATTGAAGTGGATCCTTTGGCTGCTTCATAGAAGCGATTTGAAGAAGATTTGAAGCAGAATTTAATATTTGCTTAGGTAAACAATTGAGCGTGCCTGAACGTGCAGGGGTTACGTCATTAGTAGGGAAAAAACCTTCCAGCTAAAGATAGCATTGGATAACGTAAACCTCGGATTGTGTGACTCGCGTGACTACTTTGCTAGTCCTTTACTCAAAGTGCAATCAGATTGAATTTAACCGTGACTTTTGAGAAAGAAAGCTCTTAATGAGAAAAAAATATATAAGCGCGGTTTTAAGTTGCTATAGCAACTTCTTGTTTTTTTGTCGGTGACTAGACCCAAACTTCCACTCGAACAAATGGCGATCGGGACTTCGGATCACGCAACCTGGGATGTTTATTCGCCAAAAGCTGTTGAAACATGACTGTACGGGAAATGTTACGGATATTGTTTTCTTTATTGTGTATAAAGTATATTTTCTTTTGGTTTTATCGAAGCGTTCGATTCAAAGCGAATGTTGAATACACTGAAAAAGGTATTACGTCAGCCATGGAATGCGCTGATGTTGCAGGTTTCACTTTCGTTAGGTGACAAATAACATTGTGTTTCATTTGCATGTTTATGTCGGCAGAAGCGACGGTCATTAATTTAATTTGTTTCCTCTTCTGCGAGTATTTCTTGTGGGTTTAGGCAATCGAAGTGAATTCTTTGGCTATTTCCTTGAAGTGAGTTCAAATATTTGAAAGGAAATGAAATATTTGCTTAAGTAAACAATTGAGCGTGCCCGAACGTGCAGGGGTTACGTCATTCGAAGGGAAAAACCCCAAGCTAAAGATAGCCGGGGATAACGTAAGCCTTGGATTGTGTGACTCGCGTGACTACTTTGCTAGTCCTTTACTCATGATGCAAACAGATTAAATTTAACCGTGACTTTTGAGAAAGAAAGCTGTTAATTAGCCAAAAATATAAGCGCGGTTTTAAGTTGCTATAGCAACTTCTTGTTATTTTTGATCTACATGACACTGACAAGTTGTCATAATCTCTGCACAGCTTATAGGTATTCACTACTTCATTATGAAGATCAGCTTTGCGGCTACCCACTGATAGAATGGTCTCAGTGTTCTTGTTGTCGGTCTTATGGAGAACCTCTTCTTGGCATGGCTCCCAATAACTAGTGTGTGAGAAATCTCGACATTTTGCTGAGAATAATAATAATAATAATAATAATAATAATAATAATAATAATAATAATAATAATAATAATAATAATTATTATTATTATTATTATTCAAGTTTTTTTTTTTTTAAATACAAAACTTAATTGAGCACTTTTCATACAAACTTGAATCTTAGGTGTATGTGGTTAAAAAATATATAGATACAAATGTTGTTTTCCTTAAGTTCTTCTCATGAAATAATGTCAGTAAAAATTTCAATAGCCTACCTACATAATAACACTCTGAAAGCTTTTACACGCTCTAAGCTTCTATGTACACAAGTTAAAATGTTACAAACTGAGGTGAACTATTTACAAAATATAAACTTATTTACATATTTCTGTTCATAAAAAATCTGATTTTCATTTATGTCTTTAATAAATATTTCAAAACCAAAATTTTACAAATAGTGAATATGAAAGAAAAGAAAAGCTGTAAAAATTCTATGCGTATTATTCTCGCTATAACTATTGCATCCGTGCTTGACCTTTATCTATTTCCATGTCAATGTCATTAATGTTAAGATTGTTCTTTCTTCTGATAGTTCGTGAGCCTCCGAGGCACAGAATCGCTGATCTTAAAATTGCAAAGGAGACTTTTGTCCTGACCCAAGCGACAGTCGTGGAGTAGTGTTCCCCTTTCTTCATTGCCAACAGTTGTGCTAGTCTGCAGTGGTATCGCCTGCATTCTTCTGCCATTCCTTCTGTAGTTGAGAATACAAGCGGAGTGAATGTCCCTTGCGCGATTTCCATGACTATCTTTGCACATGAGCGCTTTTTACCATTTTCATGCTGGCAATATATTTGCTCTGGGCTGAGATCTTTATATGATTCTGCATTGGGGTGACAAACCCTCACGTCGAAAAAGGCAGAACTTTGTCGATCCCAAAAACCGCGTGCATGAATATCCAGGCGAGCGTCAGGGGCTTTATTGACACCTCTGGGCAGCATCTCTCCAGTGATTTCTTGTAGGACTGGTTCCACTTCAAAGTCATAGCAGACCATGTTAAGCATTTGAGCTTCCAGATTGCGGACTTCATTATGCCGTTGTATGATGAAGCCACCACGCCTGCAGATCATAGCATGGTCGGTGTTAAAGACTTCGCCGCAGACGCAAACCGATGGAGTGTCATTTATATCCCAGTCGTACCTCAGGTGGATAGCATCCTTAAATTCCCTCTTATTCAAGGTAAAATCCATATCCTTCAGAGGGAGGACCGTCAGCCAACTTGAGGCCCCTTTTTCTGTTGCAAGCTCAACAGCTCTCTTAGATCTATAAGGAAGATCACTCTTAACTTTCTCGCGATTGCCACTCAAGCGTTGTTCCTTTTCCTTACGAGCTTCTTGTTGCAGTGACCTTACTGTGTTGTCATCGGGCGACGCATGTGCTTGTGATACAATTTGGTCTACTAGCGGAGCAGTCGCCTTTGTTCAAGTTTTATCATTTTATCACTAGGGCTGCAACGATACACCGGTGCACCGGTGAATCGCGATATTTTTTGTCACGATACGAATATCGATATTTGAATGGGATATCGCTGTATCGCGAAACAACGAAATATTTCTCATCAAAAATGAAAAATTACTTTACCAACATTCAGAAATTACTGTTTTAATCAGTTTTATGACTCCTTACCCAAGTACAAGCCTTTTTTTAGCCACAGGGCTTCGTCGTTGCTTAGTATCGTTTCGCATGCTTCCAGTCACTTATATTTCAAGATGGCGGCACGAAAGCATGCGTAGTTTCAATAAGTTGTCAGCTGACACAGTCGTATGCGCCCGCAACAAAAACATGCGGTTCGTTCGTCACGTTGGTTCTTTCGTCAAAATGTCTTCCTCTGCAGTTGAGTTACAACTGGCACCGTCCTCTTGTAAGTCAAAGGTATGGAAAGACTTTGGATTCAAAGTTTTTTACGATGGCCAAGGAGTAAGACACTTCTCGCTATATTCTTGTGTTATTTGTTACCATTTGTTAGCAGGTCCGCATCAATGGCGCCTTTGCGAATCCAGCAATACACATCTATAATTGTTACTTGGCCCACAAAGATTTGGTATGGATTTCCTCCGAAATTTCTTTCAGCATAGGAATATCTTCTCACCTCGAGGATATGTTTACAGTCCGACGATCAGACAATAATGAGTACAATCGAAAATTTCTTCCGGCATGCTTTGCGAGTCGTGTCCAACACCGCCTGGTGTATGTATGTATGTAATTGTTGTCAATGGAAATTAAAGATTCCAAAGCAGTTTAGTTACATTACGTCACTTGTCAGTTGTATGTTATGATGTATCGTATCGTGTATCGTATCGTGGCACTTGTACCGAGATATGTATCGGTTGCTAAGAAAATGTATCGTTGCAGCCCTATTTATCACTGAATTTGTTTTGCACTATCACCTTTGGAACTGGGAGCCATGCGCTTCCTTGCTGCAGTAATACAGATGAAAAGCATAACTTTGCCTTTGACGATACGAGCTGACCTTCATCTAATTCTCTTTCTTTCAGTTATTACCTATTAGTATAAAGGGAAATTTGAATTCCCACAGTTTTTATGGGTTTTGTTGACAAATCAAACTGCTCTCCCACAACTCTTGAAAATGAGCTGCCATTTTTTCTTAGAAATTATTGGACACAACTATGCATGAGCAGAATATTGTTTGTACACTGTAGCAAAATCAAGCTAAATCACTGTCTGAGAGTAGAGTGCATGACCAGACCATTATTTATACACAGTGATTTGCAGGTCATGTGGTTGGCTCTTGGACAATGATAACAAAGAGAAAAATGCATCGAATGATAACGGAATTGCTTGATGTTGCAGAAAAATTAAGGAAGGCTTTGCAAGCTTACCAAACTCCAAGGCATTGTCAGCAGTACAGCCATAGGACCTGCTCAAGAAACCTGTTCCTCCCAACAGAGTAAGCCCTGCCACGCCCAGCTGCGAGTAACTACTGAGAGGTGTCACTAGAGAATGGCGCACTGTTTCCTTGTCAACATCGCTGACTTTTGCACCTGCACCAACAACAACAACCTGAAATGGTTTACATACAATAATGCTGGTTTAATACATGTACATGTCACTGGTCAGGTATAAAATTGTAGTAAAACGTTAATAAGCAAATTGGAAGCTTGAACAAGATTAGTATCATGTTGGTCAAATTTTGAAAATTTATGAGACTTTTCAAATTTTGCCCGGACATAATTATCATGAAATCAATGATGGCATCATTGTAGTGGAAAAAGAGAAATCTCTGGTAAAACGATTTTCTCTCACCAAAGAAAAATGCATTTCAGTCTGTGTTACACAGTTGTTGTTTAGCAAACAGGTAGCTAGCCTGCAAGCAGGCTCACTTTTGGGTCACATGCACGAGCAATGCGAAGAGCGAATCTGCGAGCGAAGCGATCCGGCAGGGAGGAGTCTGGTTTGGAAGTGCCAAGAAAGTGAGCCTGTAACAATCTCAGAAAATTTTGCATTTCTGCTTTGCCAGAGCAAAGTGAAATACCATTGGCCAAAAGTGTGAAAGGTGTGAAAACCGTCAATCATTATCTTTGATCAGGAGCAATAAGATTCCCACAGGGTCAGTAATTTTTCATGCGTTCTGATACGGGTAATGTCAACAGTTCAACAACATCAGTTGAGTGTGTTTTTCTAATCATGTCTGATGAAGTTCCAGTCGGTTTCAGGTTTAAATTTCAAGCTGAAAAAAGAACAAGATTATCATAAATATGCAGTTGAAATCTACTGTTGAATCAAGACAAACTCGCCATTTTGCTGACTGGATATGATAAACGTTTGTGACAAATGTGTTTCAGTTCCTTTGTTGAATGAAGAATGACTTTCCATTTGTGGCCCCTGAATGTCAATGGCAACTTCTTCATGGTTGTCTGTTTTGGGGACTTGATCTCTCTTGACGTCTTCAAGAAGTTGAATGGTGCTTTGCTTTTCTCGTTTTCTTCCTTCCACAACCGGAACTTTATTATCGTAACTAGAGCCATACAAATGTCAAATTTCTTGACCAGTGAAATCTAATTGGCTTATCTTCTTTTCTGGGGTGGAAATGAAAAACACACAGAAATCATAGCAGGCTCATTTTCAAGTGGCTTCGCCGCTCACACATGTGACCCAAAGGTGACCCTGCTCATAGGCTAGTAGGCAGCTGGTATATTGGAGGATACTTTCTGTGGCAGACAGATTGTCCGAAAAATGAACAGTTGGCCAACAAGCAAGCTTCAAGGGCAACTTTACAATTTAACCCAAGGGTATTATCCTCCAATATACCAGCAAGCCAGACAGGGGTTTATTTTATTTATTTTATAATCCTCTGATTAATTTCTACAGCACGCTTTATTGCTAATAAATAGTGCAAAAACCTACAGTGATAACTGCGGGTGAAATATAACTGAATATACCTTGCCTTCCACATCCACTGTGATGGTGTTTAAGTCAGAAAGGTCCATCACGACAGCACCCTCTGCCAGTGCAAAGTCACTGTTCTTTGCAGCGCACACGCACATTTCAAGCTATAAAGGGAAAAAATCACTGAATGTTTTAAATAATGTGAATTAACAGTAATTTAGCATTGCTGTCCTTGTTTGAAATATTAAAGACAAATTTGACAACATCAGAAAAGAATGTCTTTTTAAAAGTGATACTATGATCAAATTTTCACCCCTTGCAAGTTTAGGCATTTCTTAGAGAATTCTGTGAAAGATTTAAAATGCCATTTTTTTGTTTTTAAATATCTGCTTCAAAATTGTGCAAAATATGCAAACTAGGGGACTGATGATCTCACCTTAAGTCATGTTGCCCAAGTCTTGGGCAATTTGCTTCAGAGACCACTGAAACTTGGCAGACTAATAGTTCTACAGGTGACACACTTACAGTTACAGTAAAATTCTGTTACCATGGCAACTCACTCTTTTCTAGTCCCCACCAATCTGTTTTCAATATTTTAGTAATTTTCAGCTCGGAAAAATGAAACCAGGCCAAGGCATCTGATCATAGTACTTAGCACTTTAAGAAAGTTAAATGACATTGCATTTAAGAAGTCGAAAGCCTCACATATTTCTTTACACACTGCGCACACATACAGATGACCCATCACGCTGTCATATCATGCTCTTTCATCATACTGAGGTGTGAAGAGCTATTTCTTTTTTCTTGGAGCCTTACAGCACACGTAAATTCAAAATATCACCTGAAAGGGCTAATCTACATCTGACATTTATTAGCTTTTGCAGGCATACGTCTTTTTAAATGGAGTTCTTGGGGAAAGAAAAAACTGGATTTGGGATGGCAATGAAAAAAGTGTGGGATATGGGATTCTTGTGAAAAAGGAGCAGGAATTCGGGAATGCAGGATCAGGACCCCCCCCCCCCCCCCCTCCTCCGCCCCCCCCTTCCAGACCCTGTCTAAACCATGAGATTTATTTTAAAAAAAGATTAAATTTTCAATAGAAATAAATGAATTTCACTGAAAATCAATGAATATCAAAAATCACTCAACATTGCAGCTTTGATTTTTATTGATTTTCAATATCAATCAATTGATTACGATTGATTTTAATTGATAACTGTTGATTATAATTGATTATTGATTCTCATTGATTGGAATTGTCGGGTAACTCTCTCGTTGACCTTGTTCATTTGATCACCAGCACACCAGGACACAGCCCCAGTGCGCCTTCCCTGTAAGTCACGTTATCTTCCAGGAAAAAAAAAACGATGTATAAAATCAAATAAATCCGATTACAAATGATGCATAGATGAACTTACCTTGTTCTGTACACAGAACTTGATAGTGTTCACTACATCTTCAACCGTCGCTACTCTGACGAACGCGGCTGGTTTGCGCGTTCGAATCCCGGCATTCCACGTCTCGTCAACCTCCAGTTGATACGCTTTCTCATTTTCTGATCTAAGAATGATTTTTCCCGAAAGAATACTCTTCAACTGTGAAAAATCAGCCATTGCTAGCCTTGCAATGAAATGAAATGCCTTTACCAAATTTTGAGTGCCAGCAGTAGCCCCGCCAAGGTTTCTCACAATCAGTCAGGCGTCATTCAACCGTGCAAACAGGCGATCTGGGGACAAGTTGGCTTCGCAACCGCGTAAAAGGCGAAAAAGCCGAAAGATTCTGAAGCGTGCAAGAACAGAGAACGAATAAAGTGGCTGCTATTTCACGGCAACTGTCGTGTAAGTAGAAGCAATCCTCAAAGATCACAGATGAGGATGTTAGATCTCAAAATCTTGACAGCCAGTTCTTGATTGTGTGGTATAAAGTAGAACTGCAATCATTTTGCAGTACCTGACTTATGCTTAGACGTGGCGTTTCTATAAAGTCATCAACCTGCAACTTCCGAAATTTGCTCAACACAATGACATCAAAAGCATATAATTTGCAAGGTTCTTGCAAACAGCGGTGTAATGGCCTAATAAGAACAGAGTCTTCTTGCTCCACAAACAACGGACAAAGAGAGGCAACAAGCGAACCAGCGGACAGCAGATCGAGAGAAAGAGGAGAATTGCAATGGGACAAATTATCTGAAGATGAAAAGAATATTTATTTTGCCCATAAGAGTGCGTGTATGGTAAGCCCAGAAAATTCATTCATTTTCAGACTTCAGGTAAATTCACAGAATATGTAGTATGCAGGTTTTGAGCATACAGCATACACAGGGGTGGTGTGTGTGTGTGTGTGGGGGGGGGGGGGGGGGGATAAAACCATCCATTCCCAATACACTTGATCCATAACTGGTTGCCAACAGTGGTGAGATCTGTCATGGAATGACTAGCCTGCGTAGCTGGCGCATTCTCGTCCCCATAGCCCTTTTCGCTTGTCGTAGCCGGCAGGGCCTTGGCACGAGAAACGAAGGGCTCTGGGGACACAGGATTTCCAGTCCTAGATTCTAGGACTTCTGGTCTTCATGTATGCACTATGTCCCCAGATCCCTTCGTTTCTCGTGCCAAGGCCCCAGTCGGCTAAGAGAAGCAAAAAGGGCTATGGGGAGGGGAATGTAGCTGGTGTCGAAAGGGGAGGGGAGTGGGAGAGAGGAAAAAAGGAGGGGGGATTGAGGAGAGAGGGAGAGGGACACCTGCAATAAGAACCCCCTTTTGTTCATTTCTGCGGCCGCCACCGGCAGCAAAATTCCGATTGACTGAGAACAGAAACTCTTTACTCGGCTCGATAAATATTCAAGCTGACAAACAAAAATTCCCACATAACGAAGAGGCACTAGGTGCGCACTATGTTCTGATTGGTGAACGGATTGACAGTAAATTGACAAGATACGTAATTGGATTACCAGAAAATTTGTTGGCATAATGCAAAAAACCGGGTTCTTATAGCAGACATTCCCTCCCTTCCCCTTTCTCCCTTTCCCCACCCCCTCCCCCTGCCTTTTTTATGCCTGCCACACAGGCTATGGAATGACAGGTCATCCATATCGGTGACAATCTGTCATGGATTATCACGACCCAGCTTTGGAAAATTCATCCTTCACACTGGAAGTCATAATATTTTTACAAGAGAGTTAAAGGGAATTGAACTCTAGTCACCAGAAGTTATCTTGTTAAGATGCATGCCCCTAATATTTTGGTAGATCATGACAAATAATCCATCATGGATAGACAAGTCGACCACAATGGTGACGATCCAACTTGGGTCATTGCCACCCCTCCAAGCTTTAATCAAACTATCACAGGTCATGAAAGACAGTGTATTTGTTCTTTACAATACGATTGCAGACCAATGGGACACCAAACAAACACCAGTGAAACAACCAAGCAATAAACTGTGTATTGCCTCATACTGAAAGAACATACTCTTCATCATTATTAAGCATATTTATTTAGCATCATTTTGATGGATGTTCAAAATTCTTAAACTCATTTCAATCTATTTTGGCAGAAAGGGGAAAATAGTTATACAGATCCCGTTACTGGTTATACAGTCTTCACAGAAGAATTTCTTATGAAGCATAGAAGTTGTTGTGGAAACGGCTGTCGACATGTAAGTTGTGTGATGTTGCCGTGTATCTGTCTCATCATGTTGAGATCAAACAAATATTAAATAATCAACACTACCAGACAGAATGATTTATAAAGAAACAATCATAAATGTACCTTTTAATTAGAATTTGTTTTGGTTAGGCATTTCAACTTATATATGAACTGTAATACTAACTGCGTAATGCTTTTTTTAAATTTTACTGTGCCTTCCAATAGCATGCAAACTGTACTCAATCAATCGCTGTGTTTTTCAAACAGAAGTTCTAGTCAATCATGGGTTCAAAAGGTCTCATCTGTGGGTTGTAATTGGCAGATTGTGATCTGCTTTGTTTTTTTTAGGTTGATTGTTTACT
This sequence comes from Meandrina meandrites, assembly GCA_963693305.1. Classification (NCBI taxonomy): domain Eukaryota; kingdom Metazoa; phylum Cnidaria; class Anthozoa; order Scleractinia; family Meandrinidae; genus Meandrina; species Meandrina meandrites. The sequence continues at coordinate 10,672,642 of OY855904.1, forward strand.
GTTCTTATTATGAGTGATGGCATACTGTAGTTCACATGTAGGCACAGTAAAGATATATATATTTTTTTATTGTAAAGTACCATTGTGTTCTTAGGCAAGATACTTTACTCTCATAGTGCCTCTCTCCACCCAGGTGTATAAATGGGTACTGGTGAATTTACTGCTGGGGGTAACCCTGCGATGGACTAGCATCCCATCCAGGGGGTAGTAGCAATACTGCTAGTCGCTTCATGCTACGGAAACTGAGATAAGCTCTGGCCTGATGGCCTCTAGGCTTGTATACAGACTTTACCTTACCATTGACAATTAGTTGATTTGGTGATCTATAAAAACTCTAACTTTTATTATTATAAATTTGTTATTACTCTCAATTATTATCTAATGCTCAATATTTGAGTATTTGCTTTCAAGAGCAATCACTTGAGAAACAATTTTTTTTTTTTTATGTTGTAGTGTCCATACGGCCATGAGAATGTACCACAGAGTCAACAAAAGAAGAAATTTAACTCTGCATTTTATGTGTGAATTCAAATGGAAAATTATGCCCAATAATTTATATTTATAATGTTTATCATGTTTGCCTCCGAGTAAGGAGAACAGAGAGAGAATGAGGAATTAGATATTCAGTTTCCAGAGATAAAGAAGTCTGAATGATGGCTGCAGTGAAACCAAATGTTCTGGATAACTTAATTACAAGGTATAGGCCTTGGCTAACTGGGACATCAGTTCTGTTAGATAAAGAGAAGTTAAATAAAGTTGTCGCTTATAAGGTGTTTTGGGTGTGCTATTGTCTAAAAGTTTGTGCTTTCTTCAGTTTGGTGAGTTGTACCCTAAAGGAAGAGATTTCATTTTAACATGAAAAGTAATCTGTGCATGGCTTGGAATTGCCTTTTCTGTTTGTTTGTGTTTACATTAATTTGTTTGTTTGTTGGTTTGTCTGTTTTTGTCAAACACAAATGGCCACCCCAGGATCCCCCCTAGCAATGTCCTTAGGGTATTCAGGGCGCGTTCGTTTGGGATCAGTCCGGAATAAGAATAATTGGAATAATGCAAGTTAGCGTTCGTTTGGCTCCTTAGAATAACATAACATTGAGTTAGCCTGTCCACCTTTGCTTGTATCGGTCAATCCGTTTTATGTTTTTAACTTTTTACATGTAATTTTAACAATCATCACGGTGTGAAAGATAGCGTGACAGGCCTTAAGTCATAGGCCCCGTCTGTCGCCCCGTCCACACGTATCCGGGTAAATTTGAAAACGCATCACCGGTTTGGCCAACCGTTCACACTAAAACGGCGTTTTCGGTCATCGAAAACCGAGCTTTTCAAAAACGGTCTCTAGATTGGCTGGATTGGAGAAATTTGAAAACGCCGGCTAGGTGGTGTCAGTGTGGCCTGCGTTGCAGCCAAACTAAACCCTGGACTATACCAGGGTTTAGTTCGGCTGCAACGCAGGCTTGTGTCAGTGTGGACGGCCGTAAACGGAGCTTTTCGAAAACGCTGACGTCAAATAGCCATGTAATCTTTGTCACAGTCCCCTTTCAACCATTATTTTCAAATGGCGAACAAATTGACGTTTTATGCTGTTTTGTCTGTTAATTAGGAGTAAAATAGCTCTGCGCGTGAGTTATAAATCTTCGCACATTTCTTTTGCCGTTCTCTGAGCAGCGTGAAGTCATTCAATTCGGCATTCTGTGATTTTTCGACTTTGTTTTTGGAAGTGATCGCTGTCTTTAAATATTCAGCTGAGGATAGCTCTGAAATCTATGGATAACCGCGAAATAATGTACGCATGTTCTGCCATTCATCTTGGGCCGATGCCGCGTTTCGTTTTCAAATTTATCCGGATCAGTGTGGACTGAAAATATTGAAAACGATACGAAAACGAAAGTGTGGACGGAAAACATTTTATCCGTTTTCGGAACAAAAACTCAGTTTTCAAATTTATCCGGGTTAGTGTGGACGGGCCATAGAAGCTTTGTCGATGTCACGGGGGCCGGTTTTAGGCAGGCTGTGAATCGAGCGGCCTTGGGGACGAGAATGCGTGTGCGCATTGTCCGCCTCCTTCCCGGTAGCCGCGTTTCTTTGGTCAGCAACAGTTTTTTGAAAAAAGGCTGGGCAAGTGTTGGCGAGGTCCACGGCATCAAGCAAAGAGTTGATTGATCCTGCCATGAGAATTGGAAAGAACGCGTTGAGTACAACTGTTTTTTTACGCCGGGAGAACATTAAAACTTAAAACAATAAAACCTTCATTAACCTTGATCACAAACCTGAATCAGAAACGCGGACACAGATGTTGGTTAGAATATATAATTTCGACGCCCCCAAGACATATTTTTCATTGCATCGGACAGCTGAATATTTTCACCCGACTGTCTCAAATTAATTTGCAAAGTATGAACTTGAGTTAATTGAAAAAAGTCGCGAGAACACGCTGGCTTGTGTGAAAGCCGATTATTAAATTAGTTCTTTTCATAAAACATTGAAGTATTCTTTTTTAAAATGCAGATTTCAATTTCTATTTTTTTTTTCTTGCTATTATACACAGTTCGGTTGAATAGGCGCTTGTTGGTTACAAAAAATTTAATGGAAAGTCAGCAAATATTCAAAATATCGTACAGTAATCGGCACTCTACTTTCCAATCGAAAACTATTTTTCTGTCGCCGTAAATCCTTTTCACACCCCGATATATTTCGAATGCGATTCAAATCGGATACATCGAAGCTGTTTAAAATTTATTTCAAAGTGTTAAACGTTGAATGAAGACAACATAGTTACAATTAAAGTTTTGCCGTTTCTCCGTTTCTCGCTCTGATACCCTTAATAACGTGTTAAAATCTTGTTAAGTCTTTCTTAAAAAGTATAACCTTTTAAGTGTGTTGTTTGTAGAGATAAAACACAAAATGTAATTGATGACGGTTTCAGTTTGAACATTCGTGGCAACCGAAGCAATTTTATTAGTTTGTGCGTACACAAGTTCTAAATATATAGGGTGCGATTTTTCAATTGCGATAAACTGAAAATTAAGTTCTATATAACAAATTAAATGTAGGGTGCCCCCGTTGTTTTATAGAGAAAGTCGCTTTTATACCAAAGTCGAGTTTCTAGTTATTAAAACAATTCGGGTTTTGTCTACAAATGAAACGATTTTTGTTTCGATTAAGTAGCTAGCGATAAGCACCTATTTTTGGCCAATTCACTTTAAATTCTAGCAAAATATAAGAATATTTGGTAAAAACTAAAACAAAAGGATCAATTATTTAAAATGAAACGTTCTTAGCCACTGCATGGCTCTTTGGATAAGTAGATATTTTTTAAAGTTTACTTTAAACAACGTGAATTTAAATTACCAATTGATCTAAAACGTTTATTCGACGAGAATACACCTGAAACTTAAAACTGTACGTGGCAGAAAATCTCTCCGATTTAAGTATAATAATTTTGTTAATTTCTATTGCTACACGTAGACCTATTTTTTATTCCTTTTTCCCTTCACAAACAGCTGGAAGAAATATTTTTGTTGGTCGTATTCTGATCGGAAGTGAATGGAAATGTTTTTTTTCCTTTCGCTGCTGACTTGAACATTAAATTTTTAATACTCTCTTAAAAAAATCAATTTGATAGAAGTGGAAATTACAGTTTTGTTTTATTTATTTTCGCTAGCGGGACTAAATCGGAATGCAATTTAAAACGCACCGAAATGTACTGGTAACCGTACTATATTCAACACGAACCGTATTCCAGATTCGTTTTGTCCACTTTCAATATTCGGTAATGTATCCCTTGTGTAATTAGGTTATATTTGTTTATGAGACGGGAGCAGGTGGAGAAAGATGTTTTCAATTTCCACAGCTGAATTTTGTCCCAACATGACACATCGCGAGAAGCTAATTAAGACTATATAATTTATTAATTAACGGGGATGCTAAAATTTTTGGGGAATTTTCTCCATCGAATAGCAGTTTCACGGCTTAGTCGTGAATCTTAAGAGTGTGTATTTTGTTGCTTGTTGGCCCAAACGCACAATGGCATTCTTGCTTTTTTCAAGGTAAAAAAATAAACGCTCAGATACTCTTTTCTTTGTAAAACAATGATAGTTTTTCCTCAAGTGTACCGAATCCTGATTGTTTTTATCAGCTTTCCGGAATGGTGTGTTTACTTTTCATTACAAAAGACAAAAGTAACCGAAAACCAAAAATTCTCGTGCGATTTCAACGAAATACTGTCACACTGAGTAAATTGCGGTAAACCCTTTCAATGCTCTTGGAGTTTTTCTACTCCCGCCAGGGAACCCATTTCAGTGTTGTTTTCGTCAGAAGTTGGCACGTGCCGCCACGCGACGCCCCCGAGATTAGCAAAGAACCCAACAAAAGGTTTAAGCTTTTGTTTAAACACCTTGCAGATCGCAAGGAAGAAATATACTCAGCTCGTATAGTTTTTAGAGTTTATGCGAGTAGCCAGCTCACTAGAACGAATGTATTAATCTTGTTAATTATACCCGCAGTGCCGAATGATTGAAGATCAAGAATCGCCACAGAACATGGGTGCGTCAAACTTGAGCGAAATTAAAAATTTTTTCTCAGACAATACATTCTGTCAATATAGTTGGCAACAATACGCCTTGTGTACATCTTACACTCTGTTGTTACCTTTGCAATCAGCGAAAACCGCCATCATGAACATATGTAGAACAGCGTGTTGACGCTGTTAATCGGCGTAAGACGCCTCCAGACGGCGTGATACGTTTGAAATTTTGACAGGAATAAATCATAGAAATATTGCGGTTGAAATGTTTGCTTTTGAGTCGATCAACTTAAAAGGTTTTCATATTGAAGGTACACTTTAATTTCGAGTAACGCATGCGCGCATGTTATGACATCGCTCTTAGCTTGGCGAAGTGTTTTTTCGCAGCATTGCTTTCCATTTGCAAACGAAATTATTCAAACAAATTGTATTAAGAAAGGGTTTTACATCGTATTGATTAAGATAAGTAAACTTCAGGCATCTTTGTTTCAAACAACCGCACTCAATCGAGTCCTTTTAATTTTGCTCTTTAGAGCGAGATTTTGTTGTGTTGCGCTGGGATCGTGATCACAATACCCCGTTTAAGAGACCTTAAACTTCTAAGAGGGGGCCCTATTCTCTCTCAACAAACGCACAAAAAGCATTGTTTCTCGATTTGAATTTGAATAGAGACAGATCTCTCGAACGGAAACAAAACTGACACTTGTTTGACACACACGTGCGACTGTATTTTGTTCCGGAGCGCTAGTCAAGTACTCTTGTAACTCAAAGAACAATTTCCCCATTTAAATGCAATTTACCCTCAAGAGAAGTCGGAAACGGGCCGCTATTCCGCGGATCTCGTCGCGTTTTAAAGCGAAATGACGGCATAGGAAGTTTCTAATTCGGTTCAAAGGACCTCGATTCACCTGTTCCCGCGACTAAGGCATATGGAAATTACTATGCAATATTTAAATAAAGGGTCCATTTCAGGAGGGGTTCCATCCTTAAAGATACACAGCTGCAACCGTCGCCAGATATTTAGCTAGTGTGGTGCGGGCAAGCATTCACCGCAACGAGCCAAGCTACGCGGCCAACATTCCTGATCAATTTGTTGGAACCACTTGGAAGCGAAGTCGCTTTTCACTTGTGCACATGTTTCGAGATCAGTTTCAGGTAAAGAGTGATGTGATTTGAAATTGTAATGGTTTCGATTGCTTTTTTGCGAATGTATGGCTCGTGCCGCAATGTTTCATGTGTCAAACTGACAGCGTTGGTAGCTGGCTGATGAAGAGCTTGGTTTGAAAAGTTGCGAGTCGCTGCGAAGGCAACTTTTCACTTTCAAGAATTCCTTCCTAAACTTCTTCCCACGCCAGTTTATCACCCTTTGCAGTGTATACGTCGGCAATTTTCTGTTTTTTAAGATCAATCCGTTTTAATTCAAAGATCAAATGTTGTTCTGCCTTCTTTACGATCATCCGGAGTCCCTCAAACCAATGTGTTAATCAACGAGAGTTTATAACTTACCTACACGTCAGTGAGATGTAAAAAATGAACGTTCTATTCGAATCCCGCGAACCGGTTTGAGTTCCGCGCGAGCGTTGCGGGATTTCAAAGTATCGTTATTCTCAAATCCGAGAGGCAGTGCATTGCTTGTTTTGTAACGACTTTTCCAGACCTTCACTGGGTATTTCAACTGATATGAAAGTTACAACGAAACTGACTGATTCCACCTGCATTTCGTTGGGTTTCGTTTAGAAACAATAATACTTGATCGAAAGAAATAAATATTATGCTCGCTGGTAATGTTTGGACGGAGTAATTTAGCGTAGAACTTAAACACTGATATTCTAACTACTTAATTACGACCAGGGCTTTGTGTTTTGAGATTCGATAATTTGAAACCAAGTTTTATTTTCTTTTTCCTTATCTATTAATGGTGCTGGCTTTTGGAAAAAACTTTGAATTAAAAACGTTTAACGAGTAATTTTTCAGTTTTTTTTTTTCCTTGGTTTTAATATTAAAATGTTCCGTTGATTCGTTTGCTTAATAAAAAAATAATGCTAACCAGAAGGAAGTTTATGCATTTGAAAAGATTACTGGAGAAAGAATTGTGCTTTAGTTATGATAAATTAGCGGAAATTTTATATCTGTTTTTTGTTAAATGCTGTTTAATCGAGCATTATTTCGTCGAAAGGCAGCCGTTCGCGGCGAAACTTTTTTTTTTTTTTCGTCTTTTAGTTCAGGAAATCGGTTTGTGTTCGTTCAGTTCGCGACTTGCATAATTGAACAAGTTTTGCCCATCGTACATCTAAATACAATGCGTATCTTTTCGAAGCATTTGTTGCGGCTTATCAAGTTTTTTAATCTGACCAACAATTCTTTTTGCCTTAAGAGAAGTGGATTTATTCGATCGATTCCACAGCTCAACATGCTTTCAAATCAGATTGTCTTAGCCTCGCTTTTCGCCCACCCAAAGGTATGTGCGACATATTCAGTAGAAAAGAGGGGGAAAAAGCCAAACTGTTGCCGCTGTTAATTTTGTTCTTTGATAAACTTCGATTTAAATGTCGAATGTTTTTATAACCAGAAAACCCCCCTTTGACAAGGCAATAAGTTGAAATAGATTATGTTTTATTTTTCATTCAAGCCTTACATTTTTCAATGTCATTCGCTGTCAATAATCGTGTCAGCTCGTTTATTTATCCGTTTGCGAGCTGTATCTTACCGGGATATTTTCAGGGCCGTAGGCGGTATACAAAATACTAACATAATTTCATTTAATTCTTAAGGAATTAACTGAATTACCAACCGAGGCTGCTGGCGCGCAGTTTCACGTTTAACATTAGCTGGCGCGTCCAGCTTCTAAGTAATTGTGCGGAGGATTTTATTTGTAACAAGTACAAAATATGTAGCTCTGTTTATCTCGAGTTAGTTCCGAGTCTTGAAAGCTAGGGGAAACGAAAATTTGTACACGAAATTAAAGTAGATTGTAGCTATATTCTCGCATTATCGATTCATGAAGTGAATTATGCGAATTTGATAGTCTTTGTTAAGGAGTTTCACAAATCTCTTTGGAATCTTGAAAAGCTATTTTTTATCACTAAATACAGTTCTTTGGCACACGAATTAAATAACAGGTGAAAACTAATCCATTTCAAAAACTTGTCAATTATTTCAAAAGGTAAACAGTTTGGCTCGATTTTACACATGTCAGATTTTCTTTATATTACTTTGTCCTTTTAAGACCTATTGTTTAGCCTTTCAAGGCTGTTAGCATAGAATCAAAAGGTCCTTTACGGCCTTTTGTACTAGCTGAGTTAAGAAAACATCATCAAATATTCTGCGCACAATTAATACCGTTTATATTGAGTGCTGAGAGCGAGCGAAAGAGCGCGCGTGCGATCTCATTGACGGGTTTTTCCTGTCAAGTGCTTTACGCCTGTAAGACACATTTTTTCCACTCAAAATTTTATCAGAATTATTAAAAGTAAACACAAGTGGAAAACGGAAATATCGGTAACAATGATGTATCAAATGCGGAACCCAGTCTAGTGTTTATTCAAAGACGTCAATCACGACCCAGAGACGAAACCTGATTGGTTGTGAAACTGTAAATCGGCCTCCGCATTGCTACGTATGAAATGAAGTTGTGTTCACTTTGGTCTTCTAGCTGAGCGCACTCTCAGAGTTTACTCTCTCCATCTTAAAACACGTAACGGATTTTTTTTCGCAGCGTGTGACGGCGACAAACTGATTTATTCAGATAAAGAGCGCCTATTAAAGCACCACACCATTATTTCAAGGCAACAAGTTCGTTTCTAGATTACACGGTCTGTTTTGCGAGCTGTACCACAATTTAGTTCGCTGGTAAGTTAAGTTGGTATATGCTATATGAGTTATGCAAGCCTGAAATCTTTCACATAAAATAGTACGGAGCTCGTTCTAATTTTGTGAGCACAGTTATGTTCAAAATCCCTCTGAACATTTAAGTATTCAAACTTCATAATGTAGTTATTGTTAAAGATTATGCGGTGTATGCCAGTGGAAAATTATTGAACCGCCCAGGAAGCGTAAAGAAAGAACTAGTTTGGTTTCATGCATTGTGCATGAGCGGCTTTTAACTCGTTGCGGGCTAGTAAACATATTTTCGAGGAAGAGAACTTTGTAGAAAGCTCTGATTAAGATGTTGTTCCCACTGCATGCAGAGTATATTCTTCAGTCACAAACTGTACAGTCTAAGGTAGCAATTAATCTGACTCGCTGTATTTGTTTTTGTGTTGTATTTGAAATTAACACAAAGTATGCTAATTCCTGTTAATTCAGTACAATACAGGACATCGAAAATATTCGATAATGGTTTCTTATCCCGTTTAACTTAGTTAGCTTTATATGGGTGGGGAGTCAGACCTTTCGCGACAACCACAACAGAATTAAATTAAGGGCTTGTAAAAACCGTGAGCAACTGTAAGCGGTTAGCGTTCCTCGGGGAGAACGGCTCAGTAGCAAAATGAAAAGGCTGTATACTGGCTGGACAATGCGCTTCCTTTGCTCTCCTAGCCAGGTTTTATACCAGTCTCAGAACTTATCAGTTTAAGAGGATTTAGGGCTCCCACAAGCCAACAGTAACTACAAATCGCGTTGTAATAATTCGCGCATTCTTTTGAAATTTACAGCAAATTGAGATCGCTCCACTGAATTTGAAATTGCCAGCAACGATAGAATGTGATTTATCACAAGATCACTTAATGAAGAAAAATCGTCCAAGTTCTTGGTTCAAACGTCACTCGCTAACCCCCACTGTACGATCTTCGCTTACTTTTGACAAATTTCACGGTTAAATTAGGCTGGCATCACATGACTAGTCCTTTTAAATTGACACACTTGTATATGTTTATCATCGGATTGTCAGGAAAATCTTATATCAGTCATTCCTTTCGGAATCTTCTAAACGTCTCGTTTTGTTTTATTTCACTTTTAGAACATGCCAACGGCAGATCAAGTCACCCTGGACGAAAAAGGCTCTTTCTGCGCGGGTTGTGGCGCGAGAATCGTAGATCGTTTCTATTTGATGGCGGTCGACAAAGAATGGCATGCTGAATGCCTGAAATGCAGTGAGTGCAGTCTACGACTGGACAACGAGTTGACATGCTTTACCAGGGATGGAGCCATACTATGTAGAGAAGACTACTACAAGTAAGACACCATCAATTTCTCACGCGCATCCTTTCTCGCGCGCTATTTGTGCTACTTATTCACGCAAAACTCGCAAACAGTCTTGCTACATCAGTAAGGTAGGGTGTGCATTCGAGCCTGTGACCTATCAGGCGGTCATTAGCATGAAACGACATATCATTGCTACACCAATACGGCCGCATTTATTTGTTGAATGTCTAACTTTCGATGGCGGGTTTTTAATTATACTGAGTCGGAAATTTCGTTTCGCTGATCTGAGGTTTATCTTTACAATTTTTTAAAAAAACTTGCTGTTGTATATTTTCTGTTATCACACAAACATGTCCTTATCTTGCTCAACCCAGAGACTTCATTTGCGTGTTAAGTCCGTTTGTAATAAAAAAGGAAAGAAAAAAAACATGCTTAATTATGAAACGCCGGTAATACGTAAAACTATCACTTGGAAATTAGGTTTGACTGTTGAACGGTATTCGTTGATTTCAAAATTATTCACGCGGCGCATAAAGTTATATATTTAATAACAAAGCCAAAGAAAACAGGATACTACCGTTAACCTCCAGCAGAAACTTAAAATAGTTGCAATTACTTCCCCTAAAAAAACCTTCAAACGGACCGACGTTTTCAGATATTTTCACTATATTTTCCGCAATTGTTGATAGAGTATGGAATTGTTTTTGCTTGTGGCCTTACAAGTAGTGTTTGTCCTTGCTTATTTTTCCTGTAAAGGATTAACAAAGAGCACTAAAGATAAAAGCGACCTTTCCATTACAAAGACATTCGTTTTCTTTAAAACCAAAAAGGACTTATAAATTCTTGTTACATACCGCAAAAGATAAACAGTCTCCGAACAAAATATCAACTATAGATTTCTTTCGTCAAAAACATGTTCCTTGCCTGTAGGCGTTTACCATTTTCAACAATTTAAACAAATCACACATTTGCAAACACACCACAATATCAACAAATCAGCGGTGAAGGGTGTTTTATAAAAGATACCCTTGCTTTTGAGTTTTATAGATTATCAGCGACCATTGGTTAAGGTTTATCACACTATAGTTTATCTTGTCGATTAAGAGCATTTGTTTTTGGCGCCAGCAAGCCTGGAAAGTAATGAAATAACACAATGCGCGCTCAGATCACAGGAGAGATTTCTGTTTGGGGTTTTTAAACATATCAACACAACACAACGCTTCAAATGCTTGACTTGGTCAAATAATGTTTATGTGGTCAAATATTTCTGTGATTTAAACGAAAAAAAGAAAACTGCCCAACTGTCAAATGGTTACCAAAGAAAGCACGTACCTAGTCTATTTTCAGAGCATTTCAGAACCGACGCATCATAAGCAATTTGCGTGGTTTAAAATACTGCAAACTTTTAAGTATGTTACGTTAAATGGACCATTATTCATTGTATACATGTCGCATTGTATAATAGTAAAAAGAAAATTGAATACCATTTCGGTGCTCTTGTTAAACCAAGGCCGGTTTTTCGCCTCGCTGCCATGTTCCCACGAAAATACGGCAGATAAAAAATACAGTATTTTGTCAAGCCCTGTATCAAGTATTGCAAAGGTGTTGGCTTTTGTTTTCCATGACAACAGTTCTTGCCAAAATGTATGTTTGTTCGTTATTTTTTCCCAAGGCAGGAGGAGAAATTAGCATGAAACACTAACAGTTATTTCGGCCATGGCCAAAAGGACACCCAAAATAATATAGAAGATAGCTATTCATTATAAAGCAGGAACTTAGGGCAAGAGAATGATACAATTTTTGTGGTCAAATTTGCCAGGTACCGGCAGTTAACGTATACGGTCTATATTCTGATCTTTTGCATATTAAGGTAGTAGAAACATTAAACAAATCCTGAGCACAACGCTGAAATCTTTTCTAGCACAATATATGTGAATTAATATCTGCTGTAACTGGGATTCAAACGTGGCTTGCTGGTTAAATGGTTTAAATGCACTAACATTAATACTTAACGCATATAATTGCTATGGTCCTTTTTTCATGTCCTGTTCATCTGAATGGAAATGTTTTTTATTTTATTCATTACGCAGACGAAAGAAATATGATTATACGGCCGAAGTAACGTTTTTAATTTGTTTGTGCTCGTTACACGGAGGTGAATACTTCCTGAAATACCGACTTTAAAACACGTAAAAAGCTCATTTCTCATTCACTGTTTGTTCAACAATTTCATCTGAACTTTCCAAATAAGAAATCCATGTCGTTTAGATCAGCTCTTCCTCGGTAATATAATTTCCTTTCGTTCAAAAATGTCCCATGTCATACGCATTTACTTATTTGCAAACTTGCATATTATTATCTAAAGAAATATATTCGATCTATTTGACTGACAGAGCTGATAGAATAACAAGCAGTTCGTTTCATGTAATAGTTGGTCTCTGTTTAAGGTCGCCGTTGTAAAGTGCGCTAAGTGACGGCCATTTTCGCCATTTCTTTCTCATTCATGCCAGGACTCACTACTTTCTCTTGTCTCAGGCTTACTCCAATATCACTAATTTGATTTTTCTCTTCGTTAGACGCTTCGCAGTCAAAAGATGCGCTGGTTGCAGCCAAGGAATCTCAAGCAAAGAGCTAGTGATGCGCGCCCGCGAACACGTTTACCACATCAGCTGTTTCGCTTGCGATCGCTGCAAGCGGATTTTAGCCACTGGTGAATATTTCGGCATGCGCGGGATGCGAATATTCTGCAAAGCGGACTACGAAATATTACTCCGAGAGGAAGCACAAGCTTTGAAATCGACCCATGGTTCGTCATCGTCGAAAGGGAGACCGAGAAAGAAAAAAATTTCCGTGCCCCTTGAGGGCGTAGCGACATTATCCGGTGAGTCTTAGTTAACAATACACGCTGATTGCGCAGACTAGCGCGTAACAAAAAGGTTATAATCACTTTTGTTAGCTTTGCTTAGGGCTCTGAACAACAGAGAGCATTGCTTTTAGCTTTCAACGTTGGTTATGTTGTTGACATCTCAGTCCCTCTCGCGCATTGTGTTTATTGTGTGTCGAGCGATGATTGAGCACAGTTTTCCATTTTTAGAACTTATGCACTAAATTGCTTGTTTCTGTTTAAGTACGAAACTTCATAAAAGTAAATTATATTTTTAGAAACGCAATGTAAAAGACATCTGTTATATTACACCGTTTACAGGTGCCTGCCCTGAAGCGTGGCCAGTCTTGATAAGCAGTCTACAACGGTTTATATCTTCCGCGATAAGTCGTAAAACATTTACTCTACTCTGGCGACATCTGGACGGCAAAGAGAATAGCGTTAACATATCGTGCACGCCTCTTTTCAACTTAATCCAGGATTTGAACATTTGTTTCCTCGTGGGATTAATGATCACAATACTTTTTTCTCTGCGACTGCTGTTGTTGTTTTGTCAAAGAATTTGCACGTAATTTTCAACTACTTTTCAATTCTGCCAAGTCTTTCATTTGCACGTCAATGCTAATTTCAACAACAAAGAGCTTATTTTTGAAATGAAGTGAAAGTGGTTTTGCGCGAGTGCCAAGGCGTTACTTCATGAAAAAGGACGAATATAATGCACCAGCACCTGTCGCCGACAGTAACTACTAAAAGGATCGCCGCCGTTTTTCTCGTTACTTAATTCACGTAGAATTGTAAGCGTAATTGTTTTAGAAAATATTGCTGAATCGATAAGTTATTTCTGTTATTAATCATTTCTTTTGAAAGCGGCGTTCATTTACACCTAAATGTGGAAGACTCTTTTCTAAAATGGCGCGTGTTGTCTGAGCAAATTCTAAAGCAATATCTGATCTAAAGTCTCTTCGATTTGTCAACGTATGAAAGAAGGGAAAAGAAAATGTGAAAACGTTATACTACAGGAACTTGATATTGAAAGATCATTAACCGTTCTTTGTTTATAAACGAACAATCTTTCACGAGGCTATTATTAATATCACCACTTTTTTTGTTTAAATTAGGTTGCAAGCTCATTTTATTTTTCTTTTGCCTCTGAAGAAGTCGGGGTGCGCAATTCTTTGAAACACTCTCGTTTCTTGGAATATCGTTAAAGCTAGTTTTGCCAGATTAAACTTAAAACTTTGAGTTATTCATCTCCCATCTTTTTTACTTGCAACTCTTACAGTTTGGCTGATGTTTAGTGTAGAATATTGAAAACTATGTACGTCTAATGCTACGTGTAAACAGAGTGGCAGAGAGTGATTTTGGTACTCTTGCAACCATTCGTTGTGCTTTAATATTTGGGCCGATTTTCCGAAAGCCGATTAACGTTACGCTGTTTTGCATTGTTTTGAGATTAAAGTAAAAAATGAACTGCAAAAATAAAAGAAAAACAAAAAACAACACACACTCTGAAAATTACACATCTGAAATCAGAATTCCTGTTAATATTGGTGCTTTGAAAAACCATTGCCTGGTCTTGGCAAAGTTTTAACCATATTTCACTAAACAGCCTTAAAAATATGTCAAATAATCTTTGTTATAGACAAAGTAAGATTATAACAGTGTTTTTGTTTATTTTTGTCAGGATTTACACTCTCTGACACGGAGGGACATCTTGGACAACACAATGGGGACACAAAGCCTAAACGCATGCGTACTTCGTTCAAGCATCATCAGCTTCGAGCAATGAAAGCGTACTTTGCAATGAACCACAACCCCGACGCAAAAGACTTGAAACAACTCTCACAAAAAACCGGCCTGTCAAAACGAGTTTTACAGGTCTGGTTTCAGAACGCTCGCGCGAAGTACCGCAGGACTGTATGTAATCCGCAGGCCCAGGATTTGTCACCAGAATCGCAGGACCAGGCCTCCCCGGTCAGCGCGATTTTAGAAGCGGGAATAGTGTGACAAAGTGTACATCCGTATTTATTCAATTCAACGCCCGCTAGTGTGATAAAATATTTAAATAAACGCCTCGAGCGAGAGACTTCATATCCAATTAAGAATTCATATTTTGGTACTGGTTGTAATGTTTTCTTAAACACGAACCTGTCTGTTTGCTGTTTTAAACTCAGTTCAACCGGATCGATAATTTAACCACACGCCATCCATAAATTATTCTTTACCTTCTCATTCAAAACCACAAAAAAGTCTGGAAATAAAACCGGTGAAATCCTGGTATTCAATAAACAACCTGAACGTACTTTCGCGCGAGTGCTTTGCGAAAGTTAATTTAAAAATTAAGTGCTAAAATATTTCAGCCTATAAATTGAAAATCTAGTCCGTAGGATATTCCATTGACACCTTCTTTTATTCTTTTCACTTGTGATAAAATTCTCTTTATTCCCCATTACATTAAAGGCCATTTCATTGTTGAGTTTGACTGACTTATTCTGGGTCGCCCACTACCTCTCGGAATGAGTTACTTCATTGGTTCTTGAAACAATAGATAACAGGTCATAACAAAGCCCCAAGCCCTGAATAACAATAGAGGTAGTGTTTATTTGAAGGGCTTATAAGCAGGGGGAGGAGAATGTGGCTATAACTGGCATTTCATGGTTTCTTTCTCATTTATGTTTGAACATGAATGGCTCGAAAAAAGCAGGTATAAATACATTCTCGCGGTTTCTATCATGGACCATACCTAATTTCAGACCACAAAAATTTGCATATCATACACTTTGGGTCGACACATATCAACAAAAAATATTGTATACCGGGAATTACTGCAAGCCGGGAAGTACCAAATTCAACCGAATAGATATATTCAATCATTGCATGGTCTCGAATTTTCTTGAGATATGCAGCGATCATTATAGAAGCAAATCTAATCTAATAGACTTAGAACACACATCGACTTCCCTAATATGAAGAACATTAATTTTTAGTATAGAACAGTAAGTGTGTAAACAAAGTTTGAAGTAAATTAGCGATCAGACATTGATTAGAGTTCCTTCAGTTTTGTACCATACATTTATTCACTTCAGGAAACTGCATACATCCTGTTTGTTACCATCTGAATCTGACTACGCGCGCTTTAATATTCCACAACCAAAAAGGTGTTACAAACGCTGAAACACAGGTTTTTTCTATACCATGCATTTATTTACTTCAGGAAACTGCATACATCCTGTTTGTTCTCAACTGAATCTGACTCAGTGCACTTTTATAGGGGCACTGTCACGAGCATAACTTCCAAACTTCAACAGCCCAAAAACATGTCTACACCATTGGAAACCTATTAACAGTGGTCAAGTTTTCTTAAAATTACTATACCAGTGTACTGAAGCTAAATATAGAGTGATATCATCGGGAGATTTTGATCTTAACTTGAAAAAGTCAGCCTGACTTTTTCTAGTTCTGTCCTTGTGGTTTGGAAAAATTGATGAAAACTATTTACGGTCACCCTCTTCTTTAAACTATTTGCTAGATATCCTTCCCTTTACGTTCCGGGAGCATTTCCTGCATGGTTGAAAGTACTTAGTCGTAATTTTGGTGCTGTTTTACTAAAAAAGCCAAGAAATGTCCGTGACAGTGTCCCTTTAACATTGCACTTCCAAATAGCATACAAAAGGTGTTACAAACACAGTTGGCCCTTGGGAGGAGAAACTTGTACTGAAAGTCATATATATTACCAAAAAATTCCAGACTAACAATCTTAGCTTTTTTTCTTGACGTCTGACCAGTAAAAATCCTACATCGATTGTTTTAAAATGTAACCTAAAACAGTGAAGCGAATTGGTCACATGCAAACAGCATTTCACGCACTGTACTAAGACATGCTACTATTAAGAGTCAATCTGCAATGCAACGCAAGAAAAAAATGCGCGTCCAAAGAACTGTGTCATAATGTCCAGTGCACTTTAAGCAGTCAGCTCTGCAGGACAGTCAACTCTGCTCTACAGTAATGGATCTCAGCAAATCTGTTACAAGCTTTTTGACACTTACTTTCTCTTCGATGACCTTTTTCTGTTTTTCCAGCCACTTGTCTACGTAGTTCTGGTCTGTTCCTGCTGTAGGAATGGCTAGGAAATTGATCCTCACTGCTGGCAGGACTTCATAGAAGGCTTGGCAGATCGATCTCATTTCTTTGGCTTGCGTTTTCATCATTTTGTAATAAAGCTCCTTGGGAGACTGCTGGCCTTTGTACGCCTGGCCTTCAAACTTCTTCAACTCATTCTCCATTATCGAGAAAAATCCTGCTGTTTTGGTAATACCACCAATGAAGGCGTCAAGGGCTGGGATCAGAGTTTGCTGACTGTGTGTGAGGCAGCCTCTTGGATATCGGATTCAGCGCCTTTAACAACTGCATGAACCATATCCGAACCAGATGAAGCTATCAACAAAGGGGTTGCGACAGCATTGACAAAAGGAACGAATGCAAGTCCAGTCGCCCAGTTAAGTTTGGTGACAGCGCTGTCTTCAAGTTCCTTTTTCTTCCTCTCAAATTCCATCTTCAGGTCTTTAAACTCTCTAAGAATAACTTCTGCTTCGTTCTGTGTTTTCTCAAGAGGCACCGGAATATTTTCATGTATCTTAGCGAGTGTCTCGGCCAGTTGTCTGTAAGCTATGGTTTCTTCAAGAATGTCGGGAGCATCTCATTCCAGTCGTCGAACTCCAGGGCTTCATAGAAGTGAAAGTACTCGCTTATGGATTGAACAAACTTTGTGGACAGTGGCACGACACCTTTGAGGTACACCATGGCGTCGTTTCTTGTGTCATCTCGGAGCTTTCTGAACCTTTGGCCTGTTGTTATACCAGAGCTCGAGCTGACAGCGTTCTGAGCATAAAGGGATCTTATGGCAAGGGAAAATACTCACATGCATGTCCTGCAGCATCGTTTTAAGGCTTAAAACGGCTTTTTCCGCTGATTGCTGTGAAACATCTGTTCCAGCCATCTGTGAGTAAATTAAGAAGTCGAAGCATCACAATTAAGAAGACAATAATCACGCACACTAAGGCCTGGGTTGCTCCTTCGTGAAACAGGTCTTTGGTGTATTTACTATATCAAATTTCAATAAATCTGTTTTTGTAAGGTTGGCCTGGGAGACATTTTATTAATTTACCGTATTTCCAGTATGTTTATTTCTAAAATAAAATAAAGACATGGATACTGAAATCAACAGGTTTTGCAATCATTATACGACACTTGGTTTTCTTAGCGGATGTAAACGTTCCCTAAACTGTAAGGTGTTAAAAGAATTGACATTGGACTGAAAACATTTTTATAATCTTAGCAAGTCATTGATAGATTTCAGCTTCTACACCCACATATGGTTTTTTCGCACAACTTGCCAAACATTTCTCTTATTCCGACACCCTTTGTCGTAAACTCTTTCAGTCACACATCACTAAATAAAATGTTTCCCAGAAAGAGAGCTAGCTAGCTACGCCAGAATCTGATGATTGTCGACCGACAAACCAAGCTTTGCTGATTATACATAAATAATTTCAGATGCAGAATTTCTTAATTAATTTAACCACGAAATATGGTCTGAAAGAAATTGTTAAGGTATACAATAATAAAATTTGTTTGAACCCCTGGCTTTAGAGAGACTGCCACTTCACAGTCCCCAAATTTACAGAAACACTGACGAATTTACAGGCGGAAGAGTTTCGTTTCTTGGTTATTTTATATTGAGGATGGCTTGAACATTTTTTCACCCTTGAAATCACTGAGCTCGAGTCCTTGTTGCCGCTATGTTTTGCCAAATTTGCAGTGAATGAAAAGTGAATAGAACTGATTGAAGTCTGACACGAAATTTCTAACACTAAAAAGTGTCATTAAATAAAGACTTGCCTTAGAGTTGTTGTGATTGTATGTAGGTTATACAGCCAAAAACTTTGAATGTCTTCTCTGTATCGTTGTCAACACCATGACGGCAGCCCAAGCGCAAAGAGGGCGTGAAGTTAGAGAACGCTTTTTTTATTCCATTTCGGCTAGCTCAAAGCCCATCTATTAAATCTGATTGGTTTAAAGTTGACATTTGGAACAAAATTTCCATGTCAGTTTTCCGAGAAAGTTTCCGCCTCCAACTTTTAAGACAGTTGGTAATTAATAGGGCTTACTAAATACATTCACCTGCAAAGAACAATGAAAGCCTAACCAAGTGACAATCACAGCTAACCAAAGGACCATCCCTTAAATCTGATTGGCTTGAAGTTTGACCTTTGGAACGAAATTTCAATGTTACTTTTCCGAGAAAAAGAAAAAACTCACAAGGTTGCTTTTCGACTTCCCTTGCCAACGGAAAACCAAAATCAAGCTGCAATGTTAATTGATTGCTATTTTCCAAGAAATTTTAATACCAAAAGACAAACAGTTCAGCAAATGATCAACGCAGTCTGTTATGTCAAAATTCCTCCAATTTTATCGCTGTCAAGCCATAGTGATACGGAGCACGGCGTACGAGAAAATCTTACCAGTCAGGAATTTAATGTAATCTAGCTGCTGGGAACTGGGAACCAAAATCAGGATTTTAAGCTCTCGTGTTCCTTAAATGCTTCCTGAAATAACAGTTTTGGCCAGTGTTGTGCAGGCAAATGTGTTGGTATAAAAAAGTTTGTGTTCATAGGTAGCGTTGTTGAAATGTTTTGTTAGCAAAAAGATGGGCTATAACCGGAAAGGCTAATAAGCGGTGGGGGAATGTGATTATAATGCGGTATCTTAATCATTTATGTTTGAAGATGAAATCTCGAAAAAGCGGACATCAATACGTTCTGGCAGTTTTTATTATAAGCCATACCTAATTTTAAAGCAGCTTGTAAATCATACCCTTTGGGTTGATACATATCAACAAGGCATCTCGGGGGGGACTTTCATATGAAGAACCTCGTTCCCTGGGGACCTGGTCGCCGTATGAAAAGGCGGGGATGCTAAAGGGAAAGGAGAACCCCTAAAGCACGCCAATCTGGGCATGGCTCAAGCCTTTTTTGCATTCCTAAAAGATACCAAAATACTAAAAATAGAATTTATATTTCAAAATTTCTTCGAATGCAACCCTAAACGAGACCTTGACAGCCTAAAAGTTTGGCATTTTGCACGGAACACACTAAGTGAGACCAAAATCCGAAATTAACATCTCATTATTCTCTAAGCGAGACAACGAGCATCCCCGCCACTTTTAAATGGAAGACCCCCTCCCTCCCACCCCCGGGCAAAGCATATTTTACCCAGAGAAGAACCACGACCCGGGAAGTGCCAAATAAAACCGAATAGTATTCAATCATTACATGGTTTCGAATATGCACCAATCATATAAAAACAAAACAAAGTCAATAGACTTAGAGACACATCAACTTGCCTAATATGAAGAACATCTTTAGTACAGAACGGTAAGTGTGCTAAGAAAGTGTGAACTAAATTTCAGAGTTCCTTTTGTACCAAACATTTATTCATTTAAAGAAATGCATACAATATGTTTTGTTATCATCTGAATCTAACTACATGCACTTTTTCCACTACCTAAAAAGTGTTACAAACACAGTTGGCTCTTGGGAAGAACAACTTGTACTGTAAATCATAAATCTTACCAAAATATTCTCGACTTATAAAAGTCTTAGCTTTTCGACTTGACATCAGACTAGTAAAATATCCTACATTGATTGTTTTAAAATGTAACCTAAGACAGTGAACCGAACTGATCACGTGCAAACAGCATTTCACACACTGTACTAAGACATGCTACTATTAAGAGGTAATCGGCAATGCAACGCAAGAAAAACACGCGCGTCCAGAGAACTGTGTCATAATGTCCAGTGCACTTTAAGCAGTCAGCGCTGCAGGACTCACTGACTGAGGGTTAGAAGACTCTCCTCCAACAGTTATGTAGGATCTCAGCAAATCTGTTAAAAGCTTCCTGATACTTACTTTCTCTTCGATGACCTTTTTCTGTTTTTCCAGCCACTTGTCTACGTAGTTCTGGTCTGTTCCTTCTGTAGGAATGGCTAGGAAATCGGTCCTAACGTCTGGCAGGACTGCATAAAAGGCTTGGCAAATCGATCTCATCTCTTTAGCTTCCTTGTTCATCATGGTGTAGTAAAGCTTCTTTGGGTCCTGCTGACCTTTGTACGCATGGCCTTCAAACTTCTTCAATTCATTCTCCATTATCGAGAAAAATCCTGCTGCTTTGGTAATACCACTAATGAAGGCTTCAAGGGCTGGGATCAGAGCTTTGCTGACTGTGAGTGAGGTAGCCTCTTGGATTTTGGATTCAGCGCCTTTAGCAACTGCATGAACCATATCCGAATTAGATGAAGTTAGCAACAAAGGGGTTGCGAGAACATTGACAAAAGGAACGAAAACTAGTGCAATCGCCCAAGCACGTTTGGTGGCAGCGCTGTCTTCAAGTTCCTTTTTCTTCTTCTCAAATTCCAACTGCAGGTCTGTAAACTCTGTAAGGATAATCTGCGCTTCGTCCTGTCTTTTCTTAAGAGGCACCAGAATATCTTCATGCATCTTTACGAGTGTCTCAGCTAGTTCTCTGTAGGCTATTGTTTCTTCAAGAATGTCGGAAAGCATCTCATTCCATTCTTCGAACCCCAGGGCTTCATAGAATTCAAAGTACTCGCTTATGGATGCAACAAACTTGGTGGATAGCGGCAAGACACCTTGGAAGTACACCATGGCGTCGTTTCTTGTGTCATCTCGGAGCTTTCTGAACTTTTGGGCCGTTGTTGTATCAGAGCTCGAGCCAATAGCGTTCTGAACATAAAGTGATCTCATGGCAAGGGAAAACAGTCGCATGTTAGTTGACATGTCCTGCAGTATCCCTTTAAGGTCCAAAACGGCTGCGTCCGCTGATTGTGAAACCTCAATTTCAGCCATCTGTGAGTAGATTAAGAAGACGAAACATCATCATTAAGAAGACAAAACCTTGGTTGCTCCACTGTCCTAAAATCTCAATGAACCTGTATTGTACCATATTTCCAGTATGTTTATTTCTCAGTTGCGTATATAAAAATATGGATACTGAAATCAACAGGTTTTGCAATCATTATTCGACACTTACACACGCGTTAAAAGAAGAATTGGCATTGGACTGAAAACATTTTTATAAAATTAGCAAGTCAATGATAGATTTCAACTTCTACACCCACATATGATTTTTTCACAAAATTTGTCAAACATTTCTCTTATTCCGACACCCTTTGTCGTAAAATCTTTCAGTCACACATCACTAAATAAAATGTTTCCAAGAAAGAGAGCTCGCTAGCTACGCCAGAATATATTTTCCGCCGACAAACCAATTGCAATTGATCTGTTGTGTCCAAGCCTTTGCTCATTATACAATTTATACACAAACAATTCATTAAGTTTAACAGCAAAATATGGTCTGAAAGAAATTGCTAAGGTATCAGTAATAACATTTGTTTGAATCCCCGGTTTCATAGAGACTGCCACTTCACAATCAAATTCAAGGAAACGCTGACGAATTTACAGGCGGAAGAGTTTCGTTTCTTGGTTATTTTGTATTGAGGATGGCTTAAACTTTTTTCTCCTCATGTTGGTAAAGCTCTGTTTAAACTTCAAGATCGATCTTAAGATGGTCCTTTTCAGATAAACAAACTAAGCCTACATGATTTATCTCTTGCAGTTGATAAGTAGTAAGTTTTATTCGGTGAAATATCAGTTATTCGATTCCCTAGCTTTATCATCATAGACAATGTTTCCTGCAAGTTGTTTTTGGGTTGCTTCCACACCATTCCATATATAATTTTATAATTTAACTCGTTAACTTTAGACCAATTCTTATGCTGCATGACGCAGCAAAATGGCTGAGCTTGAGTCCTTGTGGCCGCTACGTTTTGCCAGGTTTGCAGTGAATGAAAAGCGAATAGAACTGATTGAAGTCTGACAAGAAATTTCACACTAAAAAGTGTCATTAAATAAAGACTTGCCTTAGAGTTGTCGAAAATTGTATGTAGGTTACACAGTCACAAACTTTGAATGTCTTCTCTGTATCGATATCAACACTATGACGCCAAGCGCAAAGATGGCGTGAGTTAGAGGACGCTTATCTTTATTCCGTTTCGGCTAGCTCAAAGCCCATCTATTAAATCTGATTGGTTTGAAGTTGACATTTGAAACGAAATTTCCATGTCAGTTTTCCGAGAAAGTTTATTAAATGTATTTACCCAAAAGAACAAAGAAAACCCAGCCAACAGCTGTAATAAAACTAGCAGTAACCAATAGTTAGGAAGTGCGGGCGGCCATGTTTGTTACAAGATGGAATAGACATCGAGGATAGCGTGGGAGAAGCGAGGGAGACGCGTGGGGCTGCAGTTTCCTGCTGTTGATTTATGCAGTTGCATATTTCAGTTCCTTCTTAGATGTGTTTTGATGGTATTCTTATGCGAATTTGCACCCTAGAAATTTTAATTATTACCATTATAAAAAATATGTTTATGAAATGCATTAATATTATTAGTTGTTGTTGTTGGTAATATTATTACTCTTACTATGATTTTTGTGCGGCTTACACAAAGTGTGTAACGCCGCACTAAGTCATGCATTGCGTGTAATGTACCTAATCACAGTCAAGTTGATAGGTGAGGGATGAAGATTTTTATCGGGATTTCAGTGTTTTCCTGTAGGGGGGTCTGGGGGCATGCTCCCCCAGAAAATCTCGAAAATTAATCGCTGGGAAATGCTTTTTTCGGCTATTTCTGTGATATAACTGTTAAGAAGTTTCGCAGTTTCCATTCTATATTCACACGCCTCCAATATCGATGGAAGCATATTCATTTGTTATTCATGATTCTTTAAGCCATCTCTCGTTATTCATGATTCCCAAGTTTTAAACACGAAGATTAATGATTTCTACCAATTTACAGCTGCGATTCATGATTCATGATTCCGCTTCCACCCCCGATCCTAGCACAAAATGAACACTAGCAACGCATTCAATGCTTTCCTTTCCTTTAAATGTTAAGAGCACATGTTCACAAGAATCAAACAATATCGAAAATTCTTGGCAAGTGCCGAAAAAAGGATTTCGCTTATATTTTTACTACAGGTAGGTCTTTGTGAGAAACAAATACCAGTATACTTAGTTTGGCTGAGTATCGATTTGTTTTCGAGAAAATCGATAATCCTTGAAAACCGCCATATTGCCACTTTCGGAGCTCAAAATTTATGCCGAGTTTCGTAGCTTCGCGTGAAAAAATAAAGCACTCTGGAAGGAAAATACCGGCCAAATGTTGTAGAATGACATCAAATGAGTACGCGGAAAGCAATTTTAGTCCTTCATGTCCTTTTATTTACAAAATATAATTAAATTTATTTGACACACTTTTAAGGACGTTCGCGCGAAAATTTTCAAGTCGATAGATTTTTCTAAAATTTTTACTGAGAACGGATAATGAGTTACTTGTGTCAGAAGTACAAAAAAAAGTGGGGGTCACCGACTTCGTTTCAGAGATAAAGTCTTTAGAAAACTACCCTGATTTTGAAAAATTGGCGCACGTAATTTCGCACGGCTTTCAAGGTTTGTAGTTTAAATTATCGATGATGAGAAAACGGAGGGAAACGATCTTGGTGATATTTTGAAGAAGTGCATCTGTTGCGTAAATAATTTTAAGTGTTGCCATCTTTTATGCAAAACTTAGCCCTGGAAGCGGCTTTGAACCCGTCGAACGGCAAAACGAAAAGATCAAAAAGCGGAATTCGAACGTGCGTGGGACAAAAAAAATCAACCTTTTAATCGATAGATTTTTTTCATTTTCTCACAAAACGTAGATAATCGTTAACAAAAGTGATCTGTTAAGAAAAAAGTAGGGGTCACCGACCATTTAAGCTGGCAAACTGCAAGCGAAGTTAACGCAATGGCTACTCACCCTATATATGTCGTCGGAAAGTTTCCTCAGCGCGCGCGCTGCGACAGGAATTACGTGCGCAGTAAGGATGCGCATAAACAATTGGCGCGAACGTCCTTAATAGGGTTCAAAATTGGTCAAACTTATCGTCTAATTTAAGTATGTGCGAAGCGAAATAATTGGTCAATAATTTGGTATTTGCAAGTCAAAGGGCTGTTTTTTACGACTTTAGAAGGATTAGCTGGGGAAATGATTTCGTGCGATGTTTTCGAATTTCGAAGTTGCCTAAAATTCGTCAATTAGTAATCGTGGAGATACCGCCGTTTATGTAAACATTTCACGCAAAGGTTGAATTCTTCCCGACGCGAACTTAACTGTGTCTAATAAAAACGTAGACATGCTTACCTTGATGTTGCTGAAGCATTTTAAGCGTTGTATTCTTCATTCACGATAAAACCCAAGCCCGCGGTGAAGTTAGTTAACCGATTTTCTTGACGCTATGTGTCATTAATTTCCTTGTCTTGAAGTGACATCTCTTTTTCATTCGTTCTTGAAAATTAAACACTCCAGTCTCAAGTTATCAACGTAACAGCTATGCATAGTAGTTTTGCTTTAAATCAGCTTCGAACTGAGAAGCAGAGGCAGATAAACCGGTTCAGTGGCAAACCGTCATTTCAAAAGCCGCCATTTGTCCCGAGGCAGCTAATTTATTCACAAGAACAATTTCACCTGAAATTGACAACCACTGCCGTGACAAAGTAAGAAGCAAGCACCGTACCTTTTTGGTATCTAGTTAAGGTATTTTGTTGTTTTTATTTAAATTTGAGCTTAAAATTACACACAGCTGGACCATAGTTAGTAGACTGAGCAGATAAAGAAATCTCAATCGTTCAAATAAACCACCGTTTGCAAAAGTTGCTAAATGGTTGCGTGTAAACGCCTTTTACTTCCGGGCCGGAAGTTCTTCTGTTGAGTTGCTTCGCTTTTCCTCACTTTTAAAATTCATATCATGGCACTTCCTTTTTAAGTTGAAACGCAAAAAGAGATAAAATAAAAGTCTTATTGTTGCCGTTAGATCGGCCGTCCGTCAATACTCAAGGATCATCCTGTAGGATCCAGCCTGAATATGATCGGGGGGGGGGGGGGGGGGAGGGAGGGGGGTTAGCGGTGGAGAAGGTGTCCCCGCCTGAGCTGCGGTGTGAGGCAGTTGCCTCGCCTCATCACTTGCGAAAATAGTACTGCGTTCACATAACGTTTAGACAACAATTACATAAAAAGACTGCATTAGTACAAGTTTCATTTCACATTTCATAGCTCGCTGGTTTGTTCTAGGCTGTCAGCAAAACAAATACCCATAGTGGTCATAATCACCCGCTGTAGAACGGATTTAAGTGAGTCAACGAGAATCGGGAAATGTGAACATTGAATGTCATCAAATACCCCCACTCGCTGGGCGTGTGGTGACGCCAGCTCAGGCATGTGCAAATAAATACCATTCTATATTCACACGACGTTTCAAAAAACGCAACGACGTTTTACTCTAGAATACCTCAACTTGGTATTTTTACCCTGCTACTAGCTACTAGGGCAGAGTAGCTAGTAAAACGGTAGTAATAATAATAATAATAATAATAATAATAATAATAATAATAATAATAATAATAATAATAATAATAATAATAATAATAATAATAAAACAATCTTTAAAGAGGAAGCGCCCGTCACGTAAATACGTGGTTTTCAGGGAGGTCCTCCATAGAAATAAAAAAAAGTATTAAAAACTAAAAACTAAAAATTGGAAGTACAAATGTCACAGATCTAAAAATATAAAATATACAATACTTGAAACTACGAAAACTACCTACTGTCCTAAAAACTAATTAATTAGTGTTTCTTTTGGTATCACAGGAAATAATGATCTGGGTTATAGCTGTTCTGATCAGGTGGGCCGGCATATTAAATAGGTTTTGCTTACCTCACGACTAAAATAATCATTAGCATAAATACAAAACCTCGACAACAAAATGCTATCATTTATAACCAAACGCGTTTTGGTTCCTTGGCATTGCTCATTACATAGATAGACGTCTTTTGAGCTAATTCTTGCACTGATGTCACTAAGGTCAATCACCAGCCAAATATTATACTCCTAAAAATTGCCGGGTATAAAGGACTGCTTGGGAATCTGATTTCAATCCCGTACGGTGGGGGGGGGGGGGGGGGGGGGGTGGTTGAAAAGATAAAAAAATTTACACGAAACAATCAAAAGACTGTGACCGGTCGATTACACGGACGACAACCTTCCATGCCAGGATTATTGGAGGAAGCCCCAACAGTTTGGCACTATAGTGAGAAGTTCTAATCTTTTGGATTGATTGGTCGTTTTCAAATAATTCATCATAATTCATCATTCTTTCGATCAGTCTTGTCCACTCATCCACCCTGCATGTTATTTTAATATTTGTGTTTTTAAAACTGTCTAAACGCACACTCATTTCTGAACATTTCAGAATTTTTTTAGAATGAAAATTACTTTCCAAAGAGCTAATATTGAAGGCAGATATTAATAATTAATAATTATTATTTAATTATCCTGCTATTTTGACATATCACTTTTATGTAATTTATACATATGTACATATTTTGTATTTATTTTGGCTTTTATTTATAGCTGATGTGATGTCTTACAAGATTTTATCAACTTAATAAATGTTGATGAAAATGCACCCCACCTCAGAAATGATATCAAAATGCAGGAAATGGCACTTGAGAGAACCCAAATTTGCAAACTTTTCTGGGAGGGCAAGCACGAAGACCCCCCAGAGGCTCGTTCCTTCGGAACTCGTGCAAGCGCCTAAAATACCTCCCACAACATAAAAGAACCCCCCTCAACAGAATCCACCCTAAGGGCCTGAATTTACCTCATTTATTTCCTTTGCACTGACTACATCTGACTACAAAATTCTCTTGTCAGTGTCTTGTAGCTGAATTAATGGTTGCTTTCGCTTCCCTGAAAGAAAGAACACATCCATTTCCACTGAGTTGCAAAAGTCTCGCATATCAGGCAGGATCTTAAATATTTTACTGGAAACGTTCCCAGCGACTTCCCGAGCAACACTAGCACCATGCTCTAACCTCGTTGCATACAAGGTCATCGCCTTGTCGTTTTGCGCTTATGTTTGCCACAGTTGTTGTTGAAGTGAAAAATATCGCTGTTACGACTTAACACATTACCCTTCTCAGGACTTGAACCAATTTCGTATCCCCGCGCAACCCTCGCGATACATTCAAATAGCGCGTAACAACGAACTCGCATTTATTAGGCTTAAGTATTTAAAGCCGAAACGTCTACGAAACAATGTAAAAAGAGTCAGCGACAATCCGTCTAACGTAAAATATGTCAACTCCCGACTCACAGGCTACACGTATTCGTTATTTAAAGTGTTTCGCATCTTAGTCCGGTCAGTTAGGTCGAAAATTTACAGAAATCGTGACAAAGCGCGTAAAAGCACCAAACTTGGCACAAATGAAGTTTAGGATATTACAAATCATTTCAGAAGGGGTGCCGCAAAAATTTCCGCCAGGGGGGGAGGGAAGGGGAATTTTTGTAAACGAGACCTTGTTTTGGCATGTTAACACCCTTGAGCTATCATGAGCTATGAAAGAATTTACTTCGTTTAATTTCAGTGTGGATTTAAGCGTTTTTATAGGTTAAGTAAAGGAAAAAATATAAAAAATAATAATAATAAAACTCTGCCCAGCGTTGGAAATTTAAACTCGTTACAGTAATTCACTCTAGATTTTTGCTGACCAGTTAGCTTGTTTCGCTGGGAATTTACCTAACATTTCACCTCTGCTGACATTTTTTAAATCAATCGTATGAAATTAACATTCACTCGTAAATTAGTACCAAACTAAAAAATTCTGCATTTGATTCCGTTTATGATATTATAAGTTAATCAACAAGCAGTGCAAAGAGTGAGTCTTTGTTCCACCAGGACAGCTTCAAGAGATATCTCACTTCCTGACGCGTATTCCTCAGTCCCTTCTGTTTCTATAAAGACATCTGAAGTGAACATGCCTTTTACTGGTCGGACTGGTGTGGAAACCTCAAGTGGCAATCAGCTTTTTACTGCCATTGCACAGCAAATTGATTGGTTGAAGCACTGTGAACAACATCATAATGAAGAGCTCACCAAAGGTATTTATCTGTCATGGGCTGCTTATCACGCATCTGTTACAAATGTGTCCAATCCTGATCTTTTGCCATGCTTGGGTAGCTTGTTGCCATTGTTTGACGAAAAGGCTGCCACAGTGGTTATGATGAAACATGGTATGTTTGTGCTGAAGAAGGCAACAAAGTTCGTTAACCCGGGTCAAATCCCCGTCACTGTGTGTGATCAGCCTCTGTTCGCTATCGCAAAATTTGTTCAGTGGAACTGGCCTGCTTCACATGGAGAAAATGTTCATGTTGTAATGCTGGGCGGCCTCCACATTGAGATGACCCTATGGTCCCTGTGTGGTGATCTTTTAGCTGCATCTGGTTGGACTTCGGCACTAACTGAGGCAGGTATAGCATCCACTGGCACATCGGATTCCTTTCCTAGGGTAGCACATTTGACAAAAACCAGGCGTACACACCAGATAACCGCAGCATGTTGCCTTTGCGAAACATAACGGTCAACACGACAAAGAGGAGTTCCAAAAGTGGCACTATGGAATGATAAAGACCAGTCCAACATACAGGTTTTGGTTCATGATCATGCAAATGAAACTTACGGTACTGGCATTCGTGAAAACACATCGTGAGAACAACTTCTCTCTGTATGTTGAAGCCTTGGAATCCCATGCTCCCTGGTTCTTTGCGCTCGATCACACTAATATAATTACGCGAGGTGGATGCCAATCCACATTCGAGATATGAAGTGCTTGCCAGGCCCCGTCCAAGACGATCTCAAGAAATGCTGGGTTATTTCTAAATCATCGAACAAGTTTTCAAGCATCCCAATCGATCAAGCACATGAGCAAAATAACGCAAGCGTGAAAGGTTCAGGTGGAGCATTGGGACTTACGGAAAGTCCAGTAGCGTTCAGAAGACGGATGGTAGCTGGACCGGAAACCGCTCGATTGTTGCAAGATTTCGAAAGTCAGTTACAAGGTGATCCAAATGTTGACGAAAAGAATGAACACCACGAACAAGGGCTTTCTACAGAGAAGGTCTTTCAAAGTCATGTGAAGAATCTTGTTAAAACAATATCGGAAATGGGAAACCATTTTCAGGATGACTGCCCCGAATTGCTTGCCCTTGACACACGCAATTGTGCAGATGCATCCGTAGTGGCTACTGTGCATACAGTCCAGGGAATTGGATTACACCAGTACAAGAAATACGTAAAAGACGTCATTGATGAAAGGACTGTGCCAATTCACAATACGATTTCAAAGAATTCCTTGCCGTTGTTCAAGCGCCAGCAGCCAAAGCTAATCTCCAAAGCGTCCTTGAAGTTGACAGCGGTAACAAATGACCGTTACCTATTCAGTCGATTGTACGTACATTGCCAGCCAACAGCGCGACGGGGATCTTGAAGAGTTCTTCAAGCATGAAAATCAGCCGTATCCTCCTTCCTTGTCAGAGTTTGGACAACTCCCATTTGGGAAAAAATCTGATTTGATTGCATGCGTAAACAGAGAATCACTACCTCCACCAGAATCATACGACGTCAAAGTTTTTGATGGAGCAGCTGTCGTGCATGCCCTCCCAGTCTCATCCGTGTCAACGTTTTTGGAATATGCAGATTGCACATTCTTACCTTTTTGGCAAAACCACCTAAGGAGCACCAAAAGAATTGATGTTGTGTGGGATGAGTATCATTCAGCCAGTCTCAAGGAAGCTACTCGTGAGAAGAGAGGCAAAGGTGTAAGGCGAAAGGTGGCTGGGCATGTCAAATTACCTCAAAATTGGCAGGCGTTTCTCCAAGATACCTCCAACAAGAAGGAATTGTTCAACTTCTTAACCAAACAAGTTGAAACAGCTTCTTTTCCAATTGACAAGCTTGTCTACATAACTTCAGGTAATACGCTAACTGAAATATCTTAAAGTGGGTCTTCTATGTAGTCACCGTCCAAACAGCCCCTTTTATGTAAGAACTATTTCAAGTCCTGATGAATGGTTTTCCGTATTATGTGTACCATTCTCTTTTCGTTTATTTTAGGTGAAGATGTCATGTCAAGTTGCCCCACGCAACAAATGCGGAGCTGTAACCACGAGGAAGCAGACACGCGGATTCTAGTTCACGTGAAGGATGCTTTGGCTAAAGGAGCGAGAAATGTCTTAGTTCGCACTGTGGACACAGACGTTGTTGTAATTCTTGTTGCGCAGTTCCACACGTTGTCTTTAACTTGGCCTGGAACGAGTTTTTGGGTTGCTTTTGGAATGGGAAAGCATTTCCAGCTGCTTTCAATTAACAGCATTTGCGATTTGGGTGAACAGAAATGCCGCCAGCATTTCTAGGAAAAGGAAAGAAATCTGCTTGGGAGGCCTGGAATGCATACCCAGATGTCACAGAGGCTTTCCTTTATGCGAATGACAGCCCCTTTCTTCCACTGGAGATCATCTCCCCTGTGTTTAATGTCCTGCAACGCTTTGTGGTGGTCCTTTATGACAGGACCAGCCTTGCCACTGATGTCAACGCGGCTCGACGAGAACTTTTCACCAAAAAGAATAGGGCGCTGGAAAATATTCCCCCCACAGAGGTAAAAACTTATCATACGCAATCGTTAGTTCTATCCCCTGTTTGGCCAATGCTGAAAGAATTAACAAATTTACAAAGGGACGAAGGAGAAATTTTTGTCATAAACCGACCCTTTCTGTTGCTAATCCACCTAGCAATTCCTTTTATCCAAACAAATTAGCAGCTACCTTTAAGCCAGCTGAACGGTACTCCATGCTCTGGATATTTTACGTTGGCTATACCAGCACAAAATATATGTAGTTAGTATAAATAGCGTTACACTTTTGGTTAGCATTACACTTGAGTGTTGTAGGCGATAAGTGTCAATGATTTCTCTTTGTTTTTTAGGATTCCCTGTTGAACCATTCTAACAGAGCTCTTTACCAGGCGAGCATCTGGACGTCCCTTGATGAGCAACAAGTTATCCCGTCCCCGTCTGAATTTGGTTGGAAAATGGAGAACGAAAAGTGGAGACCCGGCTGGACAGTACTTCCAGAAGCCTCTAAAGCTTGAAATGAATTAATTAAGTGTGGATGCAAGAAAGGCTGCTCCAGTGGTCGCTGCAAATGTTTTAAGGCGAACCTACCCTGCAGTGAACTCTGTGGCTGTTCTGGAGGCTGCCAGAACACAAGTCTTTAGACAGCGTACTACTTCTGCAGGAAAATGTCGAAAACGATATGCTTCAAGCTCAGCAAAAAACTCGTTGTGTATAATTTGATGTAAGCGCGCAAAGATTTATGGGAATACCACGTGATCAAGGCAAACCCCTTATTTATTGACACAAACACTTCACTGGGTCTGCGTAATGGGGTTTAGTAATTATACAAAATAATTTGACATAACGAGTGCGAATCAAACACGTTTAATACAGTAGCCTCACTTTCATGTAAGTATAAGGGTATTGCGTAATTGATATGAGTTTCTTGCCCCCCCGGAAAGTCAAATCACATGGCACCCCTTCTAGATTTGTTTGGTATGTCAAAAGGAATAAGTGTGCAAAATTTGGTGCTTTTACGCGATTTGTCACGATTTTCGTGCTAACTGAC
Organism: Meandrina meandrites; assembly: GCA_963693305.1. NCBI lineage: Eukaryota > Metazoa > Cnidaria > Anthozoa > Scleractinia > Meandrinidae > Meandrina > Meandrina meandrites. The sequence continues at coordinate 10,704,886 of OY855904.1, forward strand.
CGGACATCACTGAATTACAAGGCTAATTACCAGGGTGTTGATGTTGGGCACCCTCCCATGCACTGCATCCCCCTATTGCAACTTATTCAGGCTGGACTCCACGGGATGATTCTTGAATATTGACTGTAGAGTGATCAAACGGCAGCAATAAAGCTTTTTCTTACTCTTTGTTGCTTTAATCTAAAAAGGAAGATCTTGGAAAATAACGATATAAATTGAATAAGGAAAAGCGAAGCACTTCCGGCACGGAAGTAACAGGCGTTTACACGCAACCATTTTGCAAACGGTGGTCTATTTGAATTGACTTAAATTTCTTTTTCTGGTCAGTCCAACTGTGTGCAATTTTAAGCTCAAATTAAAATAATAACAACAAAATACCTTAACCAGATACCAAAAAGGTACTGTGCTTGCTTCTTACTTTGTCACGGCAGTGGTTGTCAATTTCAGGTGAAATTGTCCTTGTGAATAAATTAGCCGCCACGGGACAAATGGCGGCTTTTGAAATGACGGTTTGTCTCCTGAACCGGTTTATCTTCCTCTGCTTCTCAGTCCGAGGCTGATTTAAAGCAAAAATACTATGCATAGCTGTTACGTTGATCACTTGAGACTGGAGTGTTTAATTTTCAAGAACGAATGAAAAAGAGATGTCACTTCCAAGACGAGGAAATTAATGACACATGGCGTCAAGAAAACCGTTTAACTAACTTCACCGCGGGCTTGGGTTTTATCGTGAATGAAGAATACAACGCTTAAAATGCTTCAGCAACATCAAGGTAAGCATGTCTACGTTTTTATTAGACACAGTTAAGTTCGCGTCGGGAAGAATTCAACCTTTGCGTGAAATGTTTACATAAACGGTGGTATCTCCACGATTACTAATTGACGAATTTTAGGCAACTTCGAAATTCGAAAACATCGCACGAAATCATTTCCCCAGCTAATCCTTCTAAAGTCGTAAAGAACAGTCCTTTGACTTGCAAATACCGAATTTTTGACCAATTATTTCGCTTCGCACATACTTAAATTAGACGATAAGTTTGACCAATTTTGAACCCTATTAAAAGTGTGTCAAATAAATTTAATTATATTTTGTAAATAAAAGGACACGAA